>JAQFXP010001444.1:0-19277 GCA_034693685.1 Belba bartosi
TTTAACTCTTTTCGAATCAAATAAACAAATAAAACAAAAATATAAACAAGTTTAATAAGTATCCAGGTAAAGTTGTATTTAATTATTTGTAAATTATTAGTTTATTTTAATTATCAAAAATTCTGACCTTTATTTATGAAATTATTGCAAAAATGTCTATTAATAATTATTTACACTTTAACAAATACATAAAATAAATAAATTATAGATTAGAAAAAATAAATAAGAGTTATAATAACACAATTGTAATAAAAGTATTAGTTTGTGTTAAATTTAAAAAAATAAAACAACAAATTGTTTACAAATATTAATTTAATTAGGCATTTAGAAAGAGAAGTAGCCAGCTAAATTTTTTTCTAATTTTGAAAATTTGCGAATTTCAAAGAACAACTTTGTATTTACTTGTTCCTCGTACAATTTTTTAGTTTTATGGCTAAAATTAGATCATTTTCTATTAAATTAATGTTAAATTTAGTTTAAATTTAATTAAATTAACTCAATTTACTTTTAATTTAATCTTGTTATAAATTTTGAAAAACCTTTTCCAAACGCAATATAATAATTGGCTGATTTTCTTGCGTCCATGGATAAGAAATTGAAATGTTTGTTAAATTTTATACCATTTGTTAATTATTCAAAAACAATATGCAGTATCTGCAATGTCCACCCAGTTCGGTTTTTCATCATTGCAGATATTGTGTTTTTGTATGTCTATTAAACAGTTAAAATTATACCAGATGCGCTCATTCTTGGTATAAACTGTTTGTATTAACTCTTATTCATATTTTATGTAATGCTTTTTTATCTCTTGACCCCTTACAGAGGCAATTGATTCATGTTTTCTATTTTAATAATATATATATTAATATAACACTATGACATCAAAATACAAAATTATAAATATTGTTCAGAATAATAGTAAATATTATTTGTTTGTAAAAACCCACACCTTAATAAATTACCTTGAAATAAATAAATAATGTTTGGCTCTAAATAAATTGTTATATAAAATAACGTAATGTTTAAAATACTAATTAAATAGAAACTAATAGAAAAACTAAATACTAAATAAAACAAACAAATTTAAAAATGCTAAAAGAGGAATGGTAAAAGAGAGAGAGGGAGAATAAGGGAGGGAGGAAGAGGGGAAGAAAGTGGGGGAAAGAGTGGACAACATATACAATTAATATGAGTTTAGATTGGATTTGATCTCATTATGTAGTATTCTATCACTGAAGCGGAAAGTGGTAGCAAATGATTAAAATTAAGGCAATCTAACCGTAAACCACCGGTTCTTTCAGTTCGACTCTAAACAGTAAAATAGTTATTGTTTTGTATGTAATCCCTGTCTCTACACATATTATGCATTGGGTTTATGCAAAAATGTCAATAATATTCGAAGCGTAACATTACTACGAGATATTCAAAACTGTTTGAAGTGATTTCTTAAAGATTAGAACAGAATTTAGGGTAAAATGTCTCCGAGTTTATTTTTTATATTTTATTTATGCAGTTTTTTGTTTTCAATTATTTCAAATCAATTTTTATTCTTTTTTATCATTCAATTTCTTTTTAATAAATTTATTTTATTCAAAAAATAATAATCTTTTTTTCCGAGATTGAGTCAAATCTGTTTTATTCTGTCATTAATTAAAAATAAAATTTTGGGAAATAAGTCATTAGTCGAATGGAATGAATGAATAAAATAATGAAAATCAATATTAAGTAAAGATAGAGAAAAGGATAGAAAGAATATTAAACGAACAAAACTTTTCTCATCTATTCTTTCAATTTTATACAAAATTTCTTTAATATACAAAATAATAGTAAAATAGAAAAAAAAATAAAATGAGAGAAAAGAATGAAAAAAATGAAAAATCGGAAAATAAGAATGAAATAGTAGTGAAGCAGAAAAGCGATCAATTTTATGACTTTACGGCTAAATTCTATGAATTCTAGATTTTTTCTTTCTTTTATTTTTTTCCAAATAAGTTATAAGACTATAACTGTAAGTAAAAAATATTTTTACAGAAATATTTTATTTTTTTACGAATCAAATGTTAGTTTAGATTTTTTCTCTTTTTTTCTTAATAACTTTAGTACTGTTTTGATATAAATCTATATTTTGTAACAAAATTTCTGAACCAATAAATTAACTTATATTAAAAAAAAAGTCTTTCGAAGCTATTTTTCTGGTTTGAAATTATTTTATTATTTGATTTTTTATTATTAGAAATTTCAATGTATGCGACACTCGACTAATGTTTCTCTGGTAACTGATTTCTCGTATTATGTATAATAGATAATAATATATCAAAATTAGAGGAAAATCATTAAAAATCATTTAATCTCTCGTGTATTCAAATAATAGGTTATTAGAGGTTCTGTTTTCCTCATTTATCACCGATTTTTCTATATTATCCAAATTTTAATTATACAGATAATGCTTAATAGAGTCCAATATTATATTCAAAAAAATGATTGATTCTATGAAAACGAAGCGAAGACTTCTATTTTATCAGAGCTTTAATATAATGTTTTATATAATGTTTAAAAATCAAATTAGAAATTCTAATCCAAAAAACAAGAGATAATTTAAATATAATTAGTTTCTAAAAATGAAAATTAATTACTAATTCTAATTTGATTTATAAGTATTTAAGTCAGGAATTGTCAATATTTAGACATTTATTATAATTACGGAAAATATTATTTCTTTTCCTGTTTAGTAAAAATTAGTTTTTCTGATTAATTAGACTTTTATTTCATAAATATTTAAATATTTATTATTACATGGAATCGAGAATTAATGAAAAGAAAACAAAATTAAATTAAATTTATACTAATGTTTGGTTTGACTGAGAACTTCTCCGAAGAACTGTTAGACAGAAAGTGGAGTAAAAAAAGTTAATTTCAGAAGAGTTTGGAGAAATAAATTAGAAGATTGTTAGTTAAGTGAATTTGTTGTATTTTTTCAGTTATTTTTGTTGTTAAGTGTTGTCTCTGTTTGTGTGTTAGACATCATTAGTCCATTAGATGTGAGTCTAATTTGATGACACAAAACAAGAATTGGATTTAATAATAAGCTTAACGAACATTACAAGCATTCGCTTTATTTTCGATACTTCACAACACAGTTCTCGTCCATTAGTTTAGTTTTAGGCAGAGTTTCAGCGGAAAAAAATTCTTCACTTCTTCTGGCTTTGGATTCTTCTCGGATGAACTCAAAGGATCAAAACATTAATTAAATTAAAAGTATTACAACATTTTCTATCTCTCAAACATTTGTTGGTTTGAGTTGCTCTCCAGAGAGTAGACGTATTCAAACATTTTTCGGCCATTCGTACCAATGTTTGGCTAAAGAAATAAATATAAAACAAAACTTTTTTAATTAAAGTTTGTAAACAACATTTTGTAATTTCAAATATTAATTAAAACGCTAATTTTAAATTTTATTATTTATAAGTGCTGTTCATTAGTATAAATATTTTAGAAATATTTGTTTGAAAGCCTGAGATTAAAAATTTTACAGAATTTATAAACTTTTTTTTTCACATCTATTAAATTAACAAAAGTGTGTATCTGATGTGTAAAGTGTGTTAACCCCGGAGACCAATATCTGGTGTTTGTGCCACTAATTAATGCTTTTTTATACCAATTATATGCATAAATAGATTTTTAAATTGGATATAAAAATTAAAATTATATTAAATAAGGGATTTTTGGAGTACATGGCTATTGGAGCAAAAAATTGTATTTGCATTTGAATAAAGAATTTTATTATATTTAATAATTTCGAGAATTCAAATATTTATGTATTCTTCAACAGAATTCAACCGAATTATACGCATAAATAAAATTCTAGTTTTGAAAGCAAGTCATCGATTGGATTAGTGACTGTCTTCTGAATATTCTTATGTAAAACAAGTAAAAAATTATGAATATATTTAATAATTTATTTTAAATGTTGAGAACTGTTTGCTCTCTCGTCTGGAAATAAGGATAAAATGATAAGAAGATCAAAGAGTTTTTAGAAAAGAGAAAACTAGAAAACCCTTTATTATTCCTTTTAAGCCGTAATTAGATTTATTAAACCAGTGTCTGATATAACCCAGATATGAGTCAGTCGTATGAATACATTGAATCTCATTATAAGTAGTAATACTGTATCTATAGAAAGAAGAGATAAATTTTCAAAACATATCTCGTATTACAATTTGCCGAACAATACATTCTGTTATTCAGGGTTTGTGTTCTCTAGATCAGAGTCGACTAGAAATTAATTCTCCACTAAATTTCTTAAAGCTATAAAAAATTTAATATTTTTATCTTTAAAAAATAACAATATTTATTTGAAGTTATATTTTGTGTTATTAAAAATCATGATGATACAATGATTGTATTAATGATACAATTAATTACAAAAAATAATTATTAAACTTTTCTATTGTTGTTTACAAATTACTAGATTATGTCTAAAATGTTAGAAATTTGTTTAAAACAAAACAAAAATTAATTAGCACTTAAAGCAAAAATTTTATGTTTATTTATATCAATTTTTACAAAAATTGAGCAAATATTTACAGCAAAAAATTGTAAAATATTTGTTTTAATTAAAAAAAGCTTAAAATCATATTTGAAATATATTATCTTTTCTCAATCATAATATATAATATATTTAAACTCAGCTATTGTTAAAATTAAAGTAAAAATTTATAAAGATATATTTTAACTTTTAAAATCTATAAATTGTATAGCTCTAATTTGGTAAAGTTAGAAATTATTTATAATTAAATAGAAATCTCCGGTTAGTAAACAGTATTTTATTTAAATTTCGATTTAATTTTTAGATTTTAATTAGAAAGTAAAGTAAGCGAATAATTGAAATGATTGAACGGATTGCTAACTACTCTATACTCTAGACATAGTGCCAACAGAATAGTCAAATAAATTAATTCACTTCAAAATCATTTCACCCGTATATCCAAACTTCAATCAAAGGCAATGTGTATTGTATTGTCAGATACTTTGTATAAACTATACAAAAAAGTATTAATTTAGAAACTAAATAAATATTAGTAAACAATTATAAATTGTTTCAAATGAATAATTGTGTTTAAAATTTTAAAATTTGTTTGAAATAAATTTCAAATTTTAGTATTAATTTTGACATTGCTTGTTAAACTAAACAAATATAAATTTAATATAGTTTATTTATAAAGGCATCAAAATTTTGTTTTCTAATCATTAATCAAAACCTGAAAATTTTAAAGTTTGGATTTTATTTATTACTAAATTTAAAACTAATAAAATTTAACAAAAAATTAATGTTTGCAAAATTTGTTTATGAAAACATGCTAAATTTTACAACCAAATGAGTGCAACCTTTTAAACAATTGTCAAAGTAATTAGACGTAAAATTTATTAATAAAAATAATTGTAATATTGGAAATTAAATGTACTTGTTTTCTACTTGTCTAGCAAATTTCTTTTTACAAAATTAAATATATTTCTTCATTCAAGTATTAAATCGAAAGCATTTAATATCAATATAAAAAATCAAATAAATGAATAGAATATTATGATTAAACGATATGTTTAGTCAAAATTTGATTTTTATTAAGCTTTTTAAGCAAACATTTTGGAAAATTAATGAAAAATATAGAGAAAGGTATTAGTATTATAAGATAATACGGATGTTCTAAATAAGTTGCTTTTACTTTATATCAGTTTATTGTGAAAATAAAGAGTATTTTTTGCTTTAAGAGTTGATGAAATTATCCATTAAATCCGTGTTTTTTCGCATTCACTTTATCAAACATTATCTCTAAACAGTAAATCCTCGAAAGAAAAGAAGCAAAAACTTAATACTTAAATAACTTTCTACACAAAAAACTATTTTTTATTAAATATTAAGAATAAACGCAAAAACTAGTCTCTAAGCTCTTAAGTGTATGTCTCGTAAAACATAAACCTTTTGAAGCGAGAGGTCAAACAAAAACTATTTCTCGTTTTGCTCACTGTTTGTGTGCAAAAGTCATACAATTTCTCATTGAATGTCGGAATAGAATTTGTCGCCAAAATTATATTCAATATTCCATTGAAAAAAACGGCGATATAAACAGTAAATTATGTATTTTATTCATGCAATTCATCCTTAGCTTCAAATGAATTGTCGCCTTTCCTCTCCAAAAGGTATGAAATCAATTGACACGACTTTTCAATCAAAATGCCGTAAAAGTAGTGATAAGTTATAAACTTAAAGACACCTGTGATGTTCTCAACACTTACTTTAGTTTGTTACTTTTATCACTCAAATACTGTTAGCGTTTCAAATTAGAGTAGTTTATAACAAATAAAATATTTTTATTTTAAAAATATAGAAACTTATTTCATCATGTTATTTTTTATAATTTTTTATTTTAATTTCTTCTTGCATAATTACTAATTAATGATAAAATATTTAATGATTAAAAACGCTTAAACTTTTTTAAATAAAGGTGAAAAATTGTTTATATAGTTATTTTAAAATTTTTATTTATAATTAATTTTATTAATTATAATGTACAAAGTCTAAGAACATTTTTAAAATAAAATTCCAAATAAAATACTTATTTAATTTTAAAATTTACAACACATTACAGTACAAAAAGTATATAAAAATATAAAACCATTGAATGCTATGTTCCAACTTCTTTATACAATTTATACGGTTTTTTCCATTAAATATATTTTATTATATATTTTTGTGGCTAATATAATAGTTATAAAATGTTTGCCAGTATTGCCATAAAATTTTCTTATCTCAATGTTTTAAATGAATGAGAGATGCTTTTAGATAAAAGATTAAATACAATACAAAATATCTCTATTTCTTTCCAACTATATCTGTGAGTTCATCAGTGAAACAAAAAGCATTAGTGACTGAAAATAAAATTAAATTTATTTCCAAAATAGAATTTTCTGTTCATTTTATTATTTTTCCAAATGTTAATTCACTTCCTGTTTGGGAATAAGTAAATCAAATGGAAATACCAGTCACTAAACAATCCGATATTACTTCTACCAAAAGTCAATTTTTCTGTTCTCTAGAAAAAATTTTCGAAATTTATTTCTCACATAAAAACAATTTCTAATTCAGAAATTATTTAGCATTTTCTCCAATTTAGAGCTTCACTCGACTTCTGGTCGACTATGAAAATCAAATCCGAATTTAGTTTCCCTAAGAATGCCTTCAATTACTCGAAATTTATTTCTACTAATTCACTGTTCGGTTGAATATTATAGACAATATATTTATAGATTAATAGCAAAATAAAACAGTTATTCGTTTTACTATTTTACAGATTTGAGGGAAATTAGAAATAGTTTGAAATTTTTCTGTTTTTATTTAATATGACATTAATTATATTTTATTTTCTATTTTAATATTAGATTCGGAAACAACGGGAATAGTTTGTAGTAATTTTATTTTTATCAGTTGCACAGGTTTGTTTTGTTTTGTTTTGCATTATCTATAAATCTCGTACAAAAGTTTCAGTAAATCTATAAATATATATAAATAAATTTCAAAATGCAATTCTGTAATTAAAAAGACGTTTAATGATCTATAAAACAAAATAAAGAAATTACTATACATTTCATAAAACATTTATGAATATTAAAAAATATATATATATATATAGAAATATATAAATATATATATGAAAGCATGAATTGCGTGCTTAACATAAAAACTTGTTTTTTGCGATACAGTAAACATTATTCGAGAAATTATTATTATTATTGGTTATTATAGTGAAATACTTGTATTATTTTCTCTAACTTTCAGTTACCATAACTGAAGATTTGTTATTAACTGTTTGTTATTATTTGCCAACTATTCTCTCAAAGGCCTAACAATAGTCAGAGAATATGGCAATAAAATAAAGATCACATTTATAACGACTTTTTTATTGATCGAATCGCTATTTTCTGGTTATTAACTATAAATTGATTCTATGTTTTATGTAAACTTAAATATATTTTTTTACTTTTTTATTATTCTTAATGATTCTGAATATCAATACTTAAGATTAATAGCATTGAGTTGTTTGAAAAATAGACTAAATTTCATATTTATTCAGAATTCCATTGAAGATGTAATTAATGTTTCTATAATTACACTATTCATAGCATTAAAAAACATTGATATTTATACTATGAAAACAATTATTTGATTTATTAATATTTATACGTTTTTAGAACATATCATTATTATGATTTAAAATTTATAACTATTAAAACAACAACAAAAATATTACAAATAATGTAATTCAAACCAAATTTTATATAAAAAACAATTTTTTGTTTTGTTTAATAGTAATTATCTCGAACAATTTTCATAATTAGAAAATTTTTATAGCCCTGATTGAGCTGATTAAATAAGAGATAGTTAAGTAAAAAATTTAAAAAATTAATGTTTCAGCAAAATCTAAATTTTAGATTCAATTACTATTGCAATAAAGAGCGGTCTCCTCTTTACCATCTCTTTCATTGTCTGGCAATTGTTGAATATTTATGACTTCTAATAATGAAACAACAGATACAACACATTATCCATAACTACCCCATCATATGTTCATATGTTTTGATGCATAAACTTTTTCCACTCTTTTTCACAAACAAATTAAATTAGTTTAGAAACAGCGCTAATAGTAATCAAAAAGCGAATCCTTTTCATCTAAGAAAGGGTTCGGAAGAAAAATATTTAATTAAATAAATCCGAAGAATCATAAGTATTATTAATGTAATCCATATTCACTTACATACAAAAAATAGAGAATTATATAAATAACGGATGAAATATAGACTTGCTTTGAAAAAACTTATCATTCTATAAAAGCAGACACACATAGAAATATAATAACCAGTTATTAAAGTAATATATAATTTATATAGATTTAAAAAATAGTTCTTTTCTTTCACATTTTCTTTGTGCCGGGGCTTAAAATCCAGTCAAATATTTAATGATAGTGTCTATCAGGAGACACATGGTTTGAATTCAAGGCACGAATTTCGCGTTAAATTTTTCCTACTGAAATGTAGTGCTAGATATTCGCAAATATAAATATCAGTCAAATTTCTTAACTTGTATTAGACTTAAAAATTTTCCTGAAGTATGTGTTTTGAAGAAATGAGATATTGTTTACTCGAGTTTTTTAAGACAAAAAAATATCTTTTATACTCAATATTCAGAGTTTTCAATCTCTGTTCTAAACTATATATTCTTTATACTTATGGCTTAAGTGGTTTACAGTCCAATAGGTTTAATGCTTTTGTCTTTAATGATAAAGTTTTCGAAATCAAAGTTTTTTTTATCTCTTGTTTAGGGCTAAGAAATTACTCAATTATTTGATTTTTTTTCTTTGACTTTAGGTATACGCCAATGAATTTTGGTGAAAAGGATAGTAAACTTAAATTGAACTAAACTGACTTTTATAGCATTTGTGTTCAAAGTTTTATAATTGAATTAAGTTTTCTTAATTAGAAAAATTTTCTACTTTTAAATTAGATTTTAAATTTGCTGAACAAACAAAATACTAATAATAAATTGAATTAAATACTTGAAGATAACGCTTTAGAGGCTTTATTGAGTAATATATTATAAAATATATTCTTTGTTTTATAGCAATATATGGAATGCATAAAAAAATTTAATGACTAAAAGATTTTATATAAATTTTACTAAATGTAAATAAAATATAAATTATTATTATGAAAAATATTCAAGACCATAAAAAGAAAAGTATAGTTTGTTTAAAAAACTATTAAACAATTAATTTAGTTGACATACAATAAAATATATTAATTAAGACAATAATAAAATTTACAATTTTTTATTTATCTTTTAATATTGACTAATATATGTTTCAAATAAGTTTTTATTACAAATTCCATTACAAAAATCCATTAACGATATTAATATTCATTTATTTCATTGAAACACTCATTTTGAAACACAAAGGATTAGAATCATTATATTGATGTGCATTCGCTCAGACATAAGCTTTTGTATAAACTTCAAACACTAACAAGAATTTACATAAAGTATAAAAACATTTGTTGAACTGATATTCTCTTCTTTTTTAATACCGATTGTGGGGTCATGTGTGCAATGAGTGATAATCATTAGTTTTATATATTTAGTTAAAAAAATATTAAATAAAATAATGAATAAATCTTTGGATTATGTTTGATAATAGTCTTAAATTAAAAATATGATTATTTTGTATATATTTTACTTAGTTTTGCAAAAATATTTGTTTGAATTTTATGTGAATTTACAGATAACAGGAATAATAATTAGAACTAATTAAAAAGAATAAATAAATTTTAATAAAATGATTAAATGAAAAATTCATAGAAAACATTCGGAAGTAATTTGATGAGCAGTCACTCTAATTAATTAAATAATTTAAATATTTATAAATATATTTTATGTCTTATTCTAAAATTGAAAACTTTATAAATATTCTTCAAAACATATTTTAATTATTAAATTTCAGATTAATTAAAAATAAATTTCTAAAAGTGTTGAGTGATTTCTAAAATTAAATTTCGAGTTAGGAATGAATTGGTTAAGTTGAAGAAGAGAGAAAAAGAAGGAAAAAATAACATTTATTCTATTTATTTGCTACTAGAATGGCATTTATCAGTAAATCTCTTTCAAGTTATGCCGACATAAAGCCCATAAGGATTGGGTATAACCGCATCTCTCTATAGTCACTGTACGGATGGATAACGTCTCTAATTCTTAATACATATTTGTGGGCATATTGTGGTTAACAATCATTTCGTGCTTTACTCTCGACTTTCAAATCTTTATATAAGCTTTTTATCAAAAAAAATATTTAGTAAAAAAATTAGTTAAAGAACAAAACTCAACAAAAAAGAAGAAGAAAAAACTTTTCTAATAAAAATATCCTCTTTTCGAAAAAATTTATATTATTTGTGATTTATTAATAAGTTACTACACATATAATATATTGCACTAAACGCTCTAATATTAAAATGTATATCAATTTCTTTAGTATTGAAAAGCAAAAAAGTCTACTTTTTCTGTTCGTATTTATTAAACTCTATCCCCATCTCTATGACAACCCTCTGTTCGCGCATTTGTGACCTGAGATTCATAAGCAAAAGCCATTCCATTCAAACCATTCATTCGGTTTTCACATAAGGCTCACAGTATTACTGCACATATACTCTATGCCGCTATTCCTCATTCAGTCGGTGTTTGTGTGCTTTCTATCTCAGAAAGAGCTCTGATTGTTGAACAGTTATCTTATGACAAAAATAAGAAAAATTTTGGAAAAAACTACAAATTGAAGAGAAAAATAATTTAACGAATTTTGATAAAACCTGTGTATTAACAGTTTGAACAATATTCTCAATTTTTCTCTTCTTCTACTTAAAGAATTTTTATGTCAAAGATTTTCAATTTCAGCTATTCTTCCACTTAAAGAATTTTAATTTAAATGCGAATATAAAAACTTGAAATTTTCATTTGAGTTTTCGATTTTTCATTCAATTTTCTCATTTTGGACTAATAATACTTTATATTCGTTATACAGCAAACTGTATATCAAATGTGAAAACAGTTTCTTTAAAAGAGAATTTTTGATTGCAATTCAATATGTAGTGATATCGCAAACTCTTCTCTATTAAACTCAAACTTTAAACAACTCATATATATGAGAAAAATAAACTTTTTTTTGTACTCTTTTAATAATAAAAAACTTGAAAAAAATCGCAAAGACCTTTGAGCTCAGAGTTTAATATCAAAGAATTTTTTGTGTGAGTGTGAGATAAGAAGTGACACAACTTTTATCTTATATTTATTTTAGACGACAGATATTTTTCAGGTAAGACTCGAATAACTGTTTTTTATTTCCTAAATATTGCACTCAATCGCAGAGAACATAAAACTTGTTCTCCACTCGAATGACACTTCTTTGCATTGCTCTCATGTCATGTCATTCAGCAATTCCTTTTCAATTGGATTTAATTTAAAGCCACTATTAATGCACTCTATTCACTATTTTAAAAATATAATTAGATTTTTAAAAATTATTTTTAAAAACAAACAATTTTTTAAAAATGTTTTTGTGTTGTGAAGTGAACACAATTTAAACTGAGATTTAAGTAGAAAAAAGTGATGAAAATTCAATTTTATTAGATTTAATAGAATAGAAATCGGTTTAATATTTTTTGAGAATTGAATTTATTAAATGTTTTTTGCTTTTGAGGATAAATCGGGCATAAGTTGGAGATATGATAGCCATAAGAAAGCGATATATCGATAGCGAAACTGATTGAAAGTTGAAGCAAATTGACTGCTCTCTCAATCTTAGAATTTATTTCTTAATAGAAGTGAACCAAATGGTCCGAATAACGGATTTTGTATTCGTGTATTATATTTTGTATTATACTACTAGTGCTGACTATTCCGGAAAGCCTTAGTCCAGACTATTGTCCGAATCAATGGTAATGTTCGTAACTTTTATCGGAAACTAAAGAAATGGTTAGATATGTTACAGATCTGAGTCTTATATACTGTTATACAAAAATAAAGACATGAAAGTCAGTGGAGCGCCAGCACAGGAATTATTGTAATGGTTGGCGTGCCTTCATTTCTATTACATTTCTACGCATTTTTGCTTTTTTTCTTATATCAGAAAACACAGAATGACTGTCGAGTTGTACTAGAAATGGCACTATTATAGCAATCAGTGTATTTCAATTCGCTTTGCGTTAGCTTCCAATCAGAATCAACTCAAATGCCGACAAAATTGTTTTTAAAACAAAACAATTTGCTTTGTCTTTAAATAATGTCTTATTTTTGTTTTGTTTGATTAGAAAATTTCAGATACAAATAAATTTGAAATAAATAAATAACTTTTCCTTATAATCCAAAAACAAATCTACTTTTGTTTGTAGTTCTAACAAGTAACAAAAAAAGTAATTTTGAAAACTAAACGCTTAAATGGATTTATATGTCCAATAGTTAAACAAATATAAAGAGATACAGAGATTGTTGATTGTCTTCTATTGATATGTAAAGTCCTATCAATTGGTTTAGTTTTGTACTGTTTGTTCCTCTGAGAGAAACCCTAAAACAGTCTCAGAGTAGAAGTGGGAGAGGAATGGGGAGAATTATCTTTATAAGGATGTAAATGCTTGATAATCTTGGGGGGTATGGAATAAAATGCATAAAAAACTTATTGCCTTAATCAATTCTCAAGCAGATTTTATTAAATATGATCAATTTTTGTCAAAAATAATGATGGATCAATTTAATAATAAAAACAACATCGGGGTAATTGTTTTAGGCAATACAAACCCCCTTTTATTTTCCTAATTTTTTATGTTTTTATTATTGCGAATCAAAGCTATTCCCCAAAGGTTTATATAAATGGCATTCGAGAAGAGGAGGAAAATATTTTTTGTGGACCACAGTATCGACAAAATAATATATAATGTTTAGCGACATTACATTTTTGCCTTTTATGGCCATTTCATTTCATTTTATTAAGTTCTTAGGAGTGGGGATCAGAAGGTTCAGGTCATGTTAGGGAAAGTAGTATTCGCCCGCATTTTTGCATTTGTGAGACTGGAATGCATTTAATAGAATAGTTTTTGAGATACGGTTAGAATGCATTCTATAGTCTTAATCTAAATTAAAAGCATATACTAGTCGTAAGGCATCACTAAATTGTATTTTTCTTAATAATTTGACTGAAGATGTTATATGAGATGAAGCGAAATAAATATTATTAAATGCATTTAATTTGATGTCAACAGTTGTGGAATAATTTCTTCTTAACATATAATATGACATAAAACTGAAAGTTTTAATTAATTTGATTTCTAATTACGCTATTTATGAAATATAAGCTAAATATAAAAAATAAAAATAATTATCTCTCATTACAGTGCAAAATAAGCAAAAATGTCAAACAAAAATAATCATAATCATAATTTTTTTATTCTAAAAATATATCTAACTTTAATCAAAATAAAAATATATCTGTTATTGAAATCGGCAAAAGTCTGAGACCTGACTCAAAGAAATAAAAACGCATAAAAACTAACAAAACGTATATTTTAATGAAGTGAATGGAATAGAAATTCTGAACTTAAACAGAAACCAGAGATACATTGATTTGTATAAAGAGCTCAGACGTACACTCGAAACAAGCATTTTATGGTAGAATAGAAATGTTGAGAAAAATGCCAACCAATCGAGTCTACCCTCAATCGTACCTCACATTCAGTTCAGTAGTTGTTTTGATGCAATAAATACGAGAGAAGAGAGAGAATAGAGAGACGAGAGACTGAAAAATAGATAAAGTTATACGCGATCTGAGCCGACATATGGGAGTTGTGCTCACGTACTGTACTCTACTCTACTGTAGTGTATGCCTGTGTTGCTGCTGCTGGTGCTTGAGCTGGTGCTTTGCTGCCAAGATTTGAAGCTCAACCCAATATCATGGTTTGGTGTTATGGTGTCTGTGCCTTACGGATCAATACTTGACACGAGTTATAGCCAAAGCCAAAAACAAAAGCAAAAAAAAACTTTTTCAATGGCGACAACACTTGTGCCAAAACAGTAATCACTGAAAGAGGAAAAGCTTGAAAACAAATGCTCGAAAATTTTTCACTTCTAATAGTTATGGGTTTTATTAAATTGTTGAACATTTAGAGACAAAGTGTGTGTACTGTATGAGTGAGAGTATGTGTGAATGCAGATAATCAAAACTAATATACAATTGTGTTTATATGAATGTGAAGTCGTTTTGTTGAATATTTTATTGTTGGCAATATTGAGCTAATGCTTAGCGAAAAATATCATTTGCATAGTATTTGTATGTAATGCGAAATTTGGTATAAATTCTATTTTTCTTTTTATGTATTAATTTATGTCTCGAATAAAGACGAAATCAAATAATAAATTCACATTCAAAATGACAACAATATGTTTCAGTAATAACTTATTTTTGTTATTCAAAAGTATTTTTATATATACATATACTGTAGATAGAGAACCAGACGTCTTGCTAACTTATTCTGTAATTCTCAAGACTTTAAGTCATTCATTCATACGAATAGAGACTTATTTAAACTTGAATTGAAATTTTCATTTCATTGATTTCTACACTAGAATGAAGTCGTAGTGAGAGTTGTGTTTGTTTGCCATTTGGCTCTTCAGTGCAAAAATAGTGAATACATAAAGACAAAAAAAAATTGAAAAAGAATGAGTACGACAAATAGGGAAAGGCATTCAAATTTTAATCATATATTGTATTATACTTTCAATAAAATTATTTCAATGTTGTGAACGAAAAAATAAAGCCTCCAATAAAGTAATGTGTTTTTTGACTAACTCTACGTACAGTCTCTATGTGTTATACTCTGTGTATAAAAATAATATACAGTATATAAAAAAGAATAGAACAGAACCTTTAGAATAGAGTAGTATAAAAAAGTCTTATCTCTACTGAACACTACTTTACTCTAATATTTTGCTTACCGAACATGTCTGGCATCAGAGAGAAAGAGAGAAAATCATATTAACTCTGAGATAGTATTTCTTATATTATAAGTATAAGTATTTTTGTAATACTTTTGTATTACTGTTTCAAGAAGTGAGAGAAAACATATGAAATTTCAAACAAAGACCAAAAATATTTACTTTAATAAATTTGGTAAAAAAACTAAAAACGAATAAAATCAAAATAATAAATAAATGAATAAAAAATATATATAATAATAAATTTATAAAAAGCATTTATTTCTAAACTTCTGAACTTTATGTATAAAAAATAAAATGAAATAAAATAGAATAAAATGCTAATAAGAAAATACATTTAGAATCGTTAGTCAACTTCTTATTATTAATCTTCTTCTAGAGAGTCGTTAAGCCATAGGAATGAAAATAGAGAAAAATTTCTATAATATATTAAATGTAGATAAATAAGAAGTATTGAATAAGAAAGTGAATGAAGTCAGTTAGCGGGGCTTCGGTGGTAACCTATGCAAAGCAGGCCATGGAGAGGATGACGCCCTAATGTTTTCTCATGACTGAGCAGCACATGCTAGAGCACAGACATATAAATTTCTTATGATATGCTTTTTTGCGTGCAATATACAAATAGAGGCAAACGTAAGAATAGAAAAGTTTTTTCTCTATTTTTTGTTCTATTGTTGAAATCGATATACTGTTCGCCGACTGTAAAGCTATGCTAACTATGCTTTCCTAACTGTGCTATAAACCCAGAATAAAGTAACATCAGATACAATCATATTAGGAAACCCTTATATACAGTATTCCCCGAACGCCATAATATGATGAAACGAAACAAATTTGCTTAAAAAGCGAATATTTACGCACATCTAATAAGTTAGATATAGAGATACTCTACTGTAGGTAGACATGCATTCCAATACCAAAGCCCTCGTTCACTCCCTTTCACTTTTTCGCAATAGTTCTTACTTCAAGGCATAGATTTATTTGATATAATAAAACTCAATAAATGCTTTAGTTATTCGATACGACAATAAGTCTAATGTATGTTAGAATATAAGAAAATTCGTATTTGATTCTCATCTAAGCCAACAATTCGTTCCCTCCTTTAATCGCTCGCTTTTTACAAATATTTTGAATTACACGAGAGATAAGAAATTTTGATATAAGTTATGAATACTTTCCTAACATTTAATATAATTTCCAAAATTTTTTAAATAACTTAATTTGATAAAACAGAGCAAAGTTTCTTTAAAAATAATTCATTTGCTATTATAAATTATCTATTCTTTAATTTTCTTCTTGCTAAACTACTTTTTTTTAATTTCAATGTTTAAGTTTGCGTTCGCGAAAAAAGTACATCAAATGAATAATTGAATTAACGAAAAGGTATCTCTCAAAGGGTTCAATAAAATTGATGTTATAGTTAGGAACAACTTTTTACATATGAGAATCATAAAACAAATTACTTGTAAACCAGGGATAGCCAAGCTTAATTTGTTAATTTGGATATACTGTATACCAAATAAATAATACCTTTTTCGGTGTTTTTTTTTTCGTTTGCTTGGTGGCATATATTTTGATTTTGTTTGTTTTATAAGTATTAGAAAATTTTAAATTGTGTTTAATTGCAATTAAAAAATAATGTAATAAAAAACCGATAAAATTGTAAACTAAATAAATTGCATTTAAAAAGTTTTTCGAAAAACTTTATTAAAAGTTTTAAAATTAGCTATTGTAGTAACTAATAGCAGCTACACAATCTTGAAGGATTAAGTTATAAAATATAAGCCGGCATAATTTTATGCACTACCACATCGTCTTTACTTGCAGTGCTTTTACTTCTCTTCTGGCGCTTCTTCTTCTTCTCTATTTAAATGAATCTCAAGAGAAAAGTCTTCTTTCTATTCATATATCAGTCTTTTGTGAATTACTGATGCAATGTATTCCAAGTCTAAGACAACATGTGTTCGCATTGCAGTCTATTGCAGTCTATCATATTCTAAATATGGCTTTACTTTGCACTACAATCGTCAGTTCAATACATCTAATATGAAACTCATATTTCTCTCCCATTCCTAATAACAATAATTGTAGTGAAAGTGAAGTACTGAAGCGGACATCAAATATATTCTATGCTCTCGGCTCTCATTAGTAATGGAGAATTAGAATTGCTTAATTATATCAAATAAAAGCCGCATGTGTGCTTTCTTTTTTAGCATTCTTTTCAAAAATTTTTTATATTAATCATTGAATCATATATTAAATTAAATTAAATTAGCTTTTTCTATAAAACTACAATTTCTTAACTTATTTTTTTTTCTATAAAAATCTCATTTGTGAACACATTTTGTAAAAGTGTTTCCAAACAATGGACACAATTGTTGTATTGTTTGATTTGTTTTCACTACTTTGACATAAAGTGCAAAACTTTTAGCTTTTTCGCCAATTCAGCTATTATTTGAAAACCATATTTGTCAATAAATCCAATTTTTCCAATTATTCTATTATTGCAAAATAATTTATTTTGTTATTGAATGTAACAAAACTTAAATTAAATTTTTTTATAAATTAATTAAAAAATTTTATTAATAGATTATTAAAAATAAAATATTATAAAGTATTATAAAAATATTTATTGCACTAATATATCTATACTTCCTCTAAAGTTTTTGACTAATTTTTATGATAAATACCTTAACGACCAAATTATGCAATAATTTAAGCATTTTTCAGGTAATCCAAATCATATTAAACCAATCTATTGATAGAACACACGTATAGAGCGTAGGCTTGTATTCAAAATTGAGCTCAATTTGCATTTGCATTCGGTTCACCAAATTTTGTTAATTAGAATTTGAATTACATAATATTAATAAGGATTAGCCAAAAATAAACTTTGATATTGAAAAAGCTATTAATTTGACGATCAATTTCTCGCTAAAATATAATTTTGGGTTTACCTTAATTTAAATTATAAACTTATTTAAATTAAAGCTCAGATTTGTTATAAAAATTTTTAATTAATTTTTCCGATTGAAAAGATATGGAAATGTTATTAAAGTTTGCATTAAAATTAGAAAATTTGTTTTTAAGTTTATTATTTATAAAACTTTCCATTTATAACAATATATATATAAATCAAAATAATCCTTAAAAACAAAAATATTCTTTAAATAATTGGCATAAATGGTCGACTCAATTAAATTATCTTTTTTATTATCTTCGGCTCAATTTATGAAACATAAAAAACCCGGAATTTATTTGACCCTTAATTTTACATTTAATTACCACTAAATCAATGGGAATTGCTTTGAAATAAACTGATTTACACATTTATTTTTTTTCTTTTCTTATTCTAATTATCAAAGCCTAGAAATTGCTACTACGTCTACATAAGTAATGAGATATTATGTTATAGACAAGATTATCAGAATAAACACACTGCACAAATTTGGTGATTTTTGTTTACAGAAAGCTTCAAATATTGTTTGCGGATTAATTTATATTGAAGTTAAAGTTTACATACACAAATACAGATTACACTCTATATAATTTTTAAATTTAATTTTAACTATTAATTTAATTTAAAAATTTTTTAATTATTTATTCTAATATTTATATTATTTATTTTTTAAAATATTTGAAATATATTATTTATTTTAATAAATTTTAAAATTTAAATAATTAATTTTGTAACATTAATGTT
>JAQFXP010001445.1:0-19276 GCA_034693685.1 Belba bartosi
GTTGTAGTCGTTGTAGTCGTTGGACTGGATTTTCAACATTTAATCGTTTGAAGGCTGCGCCCAATTCTACGCCAGTTCTGCTTCAATTGGAAGCGCAGATAATTGGCTCATAATTTGCATAATAATTATCAAACTATGCACTCATCTAATTGTTTATGATTTTGTCAGACTAGAGATAATTTGATACAATTAAAGGAAATACTTTTTTGGTTAATAATAATGTAGTTATGTTTTACCAGAAATTCGCAATTCTTTTAATCAGATTTTGTCGAATGCAGTCAATATATTGTTTATAATTTGCAGTTATATTATAAAACATCTATTTTCCTATTCCGCAAATTAGTTTTATAATTTGATCAAGGAAACGCGTATTACTGTTGTTATTGTTGATTTTAATTAAAATAGTTTTCCTACTTACTAAACTTTTACTTCGATTAAAATCTACTAAAATAGTTAACTTTTCTTTATTTATTGTTATATACAGTAATTTTTGAGATATTTTTAGAATTTTGATTATTATTTAATTTATTTAAATAGTTTTTAGACTATTATTTATATATCATTTAATTGAATAAATAAGAGCAAACAATCGCTTTTTATAGTCAATATGCCTTAAAGTTTAGATTACAATTTAATCGTAAAAGTAATATATTTTGTAAACAAATTGAAAAATACATTAAATTATTATAAAATAAATATTTTCAAAAAATAGAAAATAAATAAATGATTTGTGAAAATTCATTTCAAATTTAGATTAAAAAATTAATCAAAAATTAATTGAATAAACAATCGATTAAACAAAAATTAAAATTTCAATAATTATTCAGTAAATGACTAATTTATTTTTGTTAAATAGTTTTTTAAAACTATTAGTTATTAATGATTATAACTAATAGTAATTCTAGTAATGATTATATCATAACGTGAGTTAAATAGCAATGCGATTATCAATTGTCTAATTCATAGCTACTTATAATTTATAGAATTACCGCTATCTCTCTCATAAAGTAGCATGCAATAATATCTGAATTGAACATAATTTAGTATGTTGAAAATATACCGCAACTCTATCCGAATAGGATTGCACCCCTTCTGTCAAATCCACATATAGTTGCATTAAATTATAAAATTCTAAAAATTCATTAAATAATTAAACAAAACTTAGAAATTAATTATCATTTGAATCGTTTGCACTCATTGGCTCTTCGAATATATCTTCAGTCGAATTGAGAGTCTCTTATATCAAAACTTCTGTTAAATCATTTATAATTTGATTTTCTGATTGCAAGTATTGAGACATTGTTTTGAAATTACTTTTGTTTTTGTGAAAACAGAAAATGCATTGATTTAAACAAACCGTAAATGACTTAAATCAAAATATTTAAAAATATTTTACAGTTTTTTATATATTGAATAAAAGTTCAATTTATATCCCAAAAACCGGCGCAACTCTATTCGAATATAGTGCACCCCTTCTGTAAAATTCCGATATTATTGCTACTCTATGAGAGAGATAACGGTACATAGAATTCAACAGTAAGTGAATGTATACTCAGTTTTAATATTAATTCAAATAAATAACTATTCCTTAATTTAACGTTTGGCTAAAGATTTAATATATATATAATATTAATAAATATTTTAGTTAACAATAATAATTAGATTAACTGGTAATTAGATCAGTGATAACTTCATAATACTCGCGACGAACAACAAATCAAAACAGGCTTTCAATGCAAACCCTTTTATATGATAACCCCTTCCTCTTCCAGTTTGCTCAGAAATTTGGTCACACGAACGGAAGAGTCCATCTGTTGAATGCAAATTCATTTTAATTATAAGAATCGCAAATATCGGAGAGACTGGAGAGCGTGTGCTTACCTGCCGGGCCCAGTCAATGAAAGCCAACAGCTTTTTAACGCCAACTGATATACGTTTGCCTGAAATGGATTTCGAAATTCTTGAGATCTCTTCGCGAGTAAAACAGGAATGGATTCCGTTTTCATTCTCTGTCAGTCCCAACAAGACATTGATTAGATGTTGGGGTGTCGTCAGGTTCGGCACATGGAGTGTGGCCGTGAATGTCGACAACATCTCCATCTCATCCAACACCTGTCGACGACTGGTTGTGCACAAAATCAACAATTTCCTGCCCAACGGCGGCTCCTTCTTCAACAAAACCAACAGCGCCTGTAGTACTAAATTGGAATAACGGGCGCCAATAGCGCCGTAATCGAGAAGCCGTTCGACGTTATCGACGAGAATACAACTTTGGGTCGATTTATAGGCGTCGTCGAAGACTTTCCTGATTTGCATACACTTTGCGGTCTCAGTATAGCCGACCATATCTTCCGGCGAACAAAGTTTAACAAAAGGAAAGTCTGAATCCAAAGCCAGTTTTGCCGCTAAAGCAGTCTTTCCCGCATTCGGCGATCCCTCCAATAGAATACTAACTAAACCGCGAGGAGTGTCGCCGGCCTTCGCCTGTTGTATGAATAGCTGTCCGTCATCTAACAGGTCCTGAATCGGTTGTCCCCAATGAATGATTCCACTGGCGAAGAACCGTTCGATGGCTTCATTACTTGTGCCGAACGCGGGCTTAATGTCGTGTTCGAGTGCGTGCATAAAGTCGTCTCTTGTGATCAACAGCTTTTCGAGCGCATCCGGATCGACCTGTACTTTGTTGTCGGCCTTAACCAACCGATTCATAGCAGTCGACTGCGCCGCTCGCACTAGACCTTCAATCTCAGCACCAGAAAAATTTTTAGTGAGAGTCGACAACTCTGTTATGTCGACATTATTGGCCATTTTCTTGAATTGTCTCATTTTAGTCGTATGTATATTTAGTATTTGAACTCTACCATGCTCGTTCGGAAGACTGATTTCCATCTGTACTTCAAGTCTTCCGGGTCTGAGCAGAGCCTCATCGATCATATCCCGTCTGTTAGTCATTCCTATCACCAGTATATTGTTGAGAGACTCGACGCCATCGATCTTCGCCAACAACTGATTGACAACTGTGTCGTGAACTCCAGTGTTCCCGGCCTTCCATATAATCAAAATTTAGTGTAAATTCAATTGAACTCAAACCAACCGAACCCAACCCAACCCAGTCAACCAACCCATACATACCACAGAACCTCTGGCTTTACAAATTGCATCGATTTCATCAAATATAATGATATGAAGTCCACTATTATTTCCCATTCGTTTCTCTTCCTCCTCTGCGTCGGCGAACAGTTTTCGAATATTAGCCTCAGATTCTCCGACATATTTATCCAGAATCTGCGGTCCGTTCACTATCTTGGGTTCCCTCGCGTTCAACATCTGTCCGATCTGTCGGGCCATTAATGTCTTACCAGTGCCGGGTGGGCCAAATAGTAGAATACCTCTCACGTGCTTTAGTCCCAATTGTTCTATGATTTCGGGCGGAAAAACTCGGGACGCGAACGCCCGACGGAATATTGCGTTAAACTCTTTATCCAGTCCTCCGATTCCCATTGATTCAAAATCCCAATTCGGGTTAATAATCGATTGTCGAACTATTTTGCCCTTTGCCTGACCCGTCAGTATAATTGCCGATTCGTCTGCCTTTTCAAAGATTACTTGAGTGTCCGGAAGGATGAGTCCAATTCGGGTCTAATATATTAATAGCAAATATATTGTTTAAATTTTATTTATAAAACAATTAGAATTCTATACTTTTGGCGGTTCTTTGCCCTTCACATTGTCAATCATTAAGACTTCCATCTCTTTAATCGACAATTTAAGCAATTTTTTGTCTCGAAATTTGAATACATTCTGACATTAAAAAAATTAAAATTTAAACTAATAATACAATTCAAAAAAGTAAATGTCGTACGAGTTGTCCGACAGTGAAGGCCTGTCGCGGAAATTGCATCAAAAACTCTTTGGCCATCTCGTCGGTGTCGAACTGGTCATTAGTGGGTCCGCTCTTCTGCATAAAGTCGACCACAACCGTGATTCGGGACACGTATTGAGTGTTGGGATTGAAGCTATAGAGTCGAACTTCGATTACTTCGTTGATTGACAGTTGCGCCCATTTTCGCTATAATTAATTTAATTAATAAGAATTGTGTTTTCAGACAAACCCAACAAATCATACAAACCGTAGGCATATTGAAGCCAATGGAACCCCTGGGCATCTGGTCGTACGGCTCAACAGTAAACACAAACTTATGATTAGTCGACGTAATTATCTCAACGTTTCTATTCATTTAGAAATCAATTAATTCAAAACAATTCGACAATAATTTAACCAAAAATATACCGAATCTTCTCTTTCGGGAAATCACTACTATTAACGACAATCCGATTCGTATACGAAAGGGCGTCCGAAGGGCTGGCTATGACTTTCATGTGAGTCCACTTCTGCTCCTAATTAGACAATTAATTCATTTATTAATTAGATTTGAATTTAATTCAAATCAAATCAAAATATATTTTAATTTCAATTAAATACCATTTTATTGAATTCCAACTATTTTTGCATTTAGTGATGTCTAACGAAAAAATCCATTAAATGTTTGCAATAAATATATTTAAATTTTATATGAATTTAATGATAAATAAATTCCTATTAATTAATTAAATTCAATTTCTCTAATAATGTCTTTTATTTTGATTTTGTTGTTAACAAATATATTATTATTATTATTGCTATGAAAACAGAAATAATGACGTGTTTTAATCGATACGAGTGAAGCAATCTTTGCGGCCAATCATCAGCTGTTTTGCAAACTTTTAAACCAATCGTAAAGTTTTGAAAGAATCGAGAATTATGTTAGACTTTTGTCATCGATATTCTGAAGAGTTTGAATGATACTAATAGTTGGACAGGGATAATTATTGGGAATTTCAAATTATTAAAACAATATTAATTTATATTATATTATAAAATTACAAATTAATATTATAATTAATTAATTAATTTAAGATTGATAAAATGCAACAAAAAATGTCTTTTTAGACTAAAAATTTTTGAAAATTTTTCTAAATTAATGATCATTGATAAATTATATTAATATTTAAAATTTAAGTAAATTACGCTAAATAAAATTTTAGACTAGAAAGTGTTTGTTATTTTATACCAAACTCAGCTACTTTTTTTAAAATAAAATTTTTAATTTAATTTTATCAGTATTTGACATGTTAAATCAGTATATTTTAATAAATATTTTCAAAACAATTGCAATATTAGTTAAACATTGTTTTATTAAATGTAACTAGACATTTTTCTTCATACTACGTTTTTTAATTTTTAAATATTTGTTTTTGGCAAAAGAAATGAATTTTTAGTTTATTTTTACAAAAATGTTTATTTTATAATAATTTAATTATTAACCTTTAATTTTTTTTTAGTTATTAGACTTTTTAAATGATAAATACTTTATTTTTAAAAACCAGTATGTAATAAGAATAAATCAATTTATTATTACAGTATATGTTTATATAATTTTAATAAAATTCATTAATTAACAAAATATTAACTAGTTAAACTAGTTAACAGTTACTAGTTAAACAAAATATTCCAGGTTATACTTAAAGTGTGACAATTATAAATTATAACTTATAATAATTATTTTCAAATTTAAAATATTTTTAAAAACTAATTCTATACAAAAAATAATAATTGAACCAATTGAAACAAAATCCATTAAATTTTGTGCAAGAATAAACAATAAAATAATAAAAATATTTTAAAAAATTAAATATTGATGTCTTCTAGATTAATAACATAATTAATCTTTTTTAAAATTACAAAATTTTAAAATAAAAATCAGACAAAATAAATAAAAGAAAATAATGAAATAAAAGTATAATTTTGGTATCAATTGGCCCATCATTTTGTGCCATTTACTAGTCTAGAAATGTTATATTTTTGAGAGCAAATAAAAAATTCTCATCGGAAAAGTGCTGAAGAATCTCATAATTGTTTTTAGTTTTTAAAATTTTCCGATTGACTGTTTAATTATAACTCTTTTTTTAACATAACTGGTTATGAAATAATTGAATTTCATGAGCATTCGACTCAATAATAAGCTAATTTATGAACAGTTATTCCTGTCTCACTTCAACGGTTCATTCGGTGCTTTAGATTTGGATTCAGGTTTTGTTGTACACTAAAACATTTCAAACATTTCACTCATATATTATCAAACATCACACTTTTATTATATTATCAAGTTTTTGTCAAACTAGCAAAATTTATTTTTATCTAATATCAAATATTATACATTTAAAAAACTAATGTTTAAGTAGTGATAAATACATGTTAAAAATGTCAATTATTGACATTAAACTTATTGATATTTTCGTGAATTAATTAAATATATTAATCATTTTTTGTTCATATTTTTAAAAATTTCATCTGGTCATACGAATTAAATATTTTTATTAATGTAATTTAGTAAATATATTAAAATATATTTTTCGTGAGAACCAAATGTTTTAAAAGTAATTTAAAATTAAAGACTTGAACGCAATTTTCAACTTTGGAATTCAAGTCCAACTCAAAGCAATATTTAATTTTATCTTAAAAATAATTACAATTAATTCGGAATTATTGAAATCAGAGCATATAATCTGATTTATACAGTTTAAGAGAAAAGCCATTAATTGGATCTGAATTTCCTAATTTTAGGAATGGTTTAATCCGATCAAAAACTTTATTTTTATCTAAAAATCATAGGAAAAAATTTAATTATATGAATGTTTTAAATTGTTTAATGTTTTATTCATTATTTTAGTATAAAATGTTGAATTTTATTCGTTTCGTTAAAATTTATGTGATTTTTGAAATTCCGAAAAATTCATTGAGCTTTGAAAGAGCCGGCGATAACATAATTCGGTTTTTAGAAGCTTTGGGCGATTTTTCAATTTAAACAAAATTAGATCAACAATAATGTCTTAGCAAAAGCGAATTTCTTCTTATTATAAACTCTACTAACCAAGTTTCTTTTATTGGTTGCTTCTTTTATAAATAGCTTTTTTAATTATTATAATAAAAATAATTTAAATTTTCATTTAAAATCTTTGTTTTAAATATCATTTTTTTGGAAAACAAATATTTAATTAAATTTCTGTATTTATGAATTAAAAACAAGTATTTATGTAGTTTTGAATTAAGTTAAATAAATTTACGATAGAATTGATAGTAAAGAAAGAAAGAAAAAAAAAAAAAAAGAGAGAGAGAGAGAGAGAGAGAGAGAGAGAGAGAGCAGGAGAGAAGGTTTGGGTGATTGGGTTGAATGATGTGACGATCGTCCAATTGGCCAAAAGTGTGATTAAACTCTTGTGAATACTTCGACTGAAGACGAGATGAGAGAACGAAAGTCACGCAAATCTCAAACACTTGTTATTCCGTACTGTTGACCAACTTATGGGATCAGAGCGACTCTTCTATTGGTTGTGTTGGTAGTGTTTGGATGTATTGGTTGGGCTAACCTTGATCTTGACTGGAGTGCCAAATAGTGGTGCACTTGCATCACAAATGGGGAGTCTGAGGACCCGATGTCCCCATTTCGCAACCGGTACTTAAAAAAGTTAGTTTTATATAGTATTATGTGTTTAGTCTTGAGTCAAAAGCACAGTTAGATTGAGGTCAGAGGAAACTGTGGGGAAGGGAAGAGCGAAACTCAATTGAGTTAATTGTAAACGAATTAATTTATGTCTGACTGCCGACCAATTGAGTCAATCGACTTGAAGTGAACACAACTTTATATTTTTCATTCATTTGTGTGCTTTTCATCAATTACTTCACTCGTAATGAGTTAATAGTTTCTGAATCAATAAAATATATAAAAAGAGTTGAAATTATGAAACCATTGAAATTTCAAAGACTTTTTCTATTAGTTGTTTTGGTGCCAACCGTCTCATCCCTCATCATATCGAGTGTCTACGCGGGAAAGAAAAAGTTTAAGACCTTCTCCTTCGGCACACCATTACTGCCGGCCATTGTGAAAGTAGAACCGAACAAATTCCACCTAACGTTCCGACAATACAAATACCTGAGGACTCCTCAGTTCAAAATTGAAGGAACGCTGCCTTTGAAAGCGCCGACAATTATAAAAGAGGTCTTCAAACCCGACCCCAACCCCGAAGTCACCGAATTTAACATCGGAGACATGTCGGCCATTCCCGAGGCTGACCAGTATCTCGCTTACGACGACACCAAAAACTACCCGAGCTATGCCGAAGCGCCGGCAATAAATGGCCCACCGATTCCATTGCCATCAGTATTACCGGCGCAACCATTATTGCAATCCCCGTCCGATTGGAAACCAATTCAAAGTCCTATAGAATTTACGAGAGGTTTCGAACGGAATTCCTTCCCAACCCATCATCGCATCAGAAGATTTGCCAACGAATACAATCATCAGTTCAATCCGAGTCAAAGAAATCAATATTTTAATAATAACGGAAACTTTGGCCATAACTTTGAAATTCCTCAAAATTTGCCAAATTTTAATAACTACCCGGTTATGGCTCACAACAGCCAACCCTTCAATGGCCCACCGATTCACCAAAACTATTATAACCCAAATAACGCTCACTATTCTGGAGATCAAAGTATGGAAAATATAGGCTTTTCTAATCCGTACCATAACTCTCATCCATCACAACATTCATATGACGACAATTCACACCTATATCCAAGCTATCAGCCCAACCCTGATATGACTGCCAGTCCCTCATCATTCGCACCACCAAAATATGAGAAAGTATTCGCGCCTTCGAATCATCAGAACAACCGATGGATTCCAATCGATACGTCCAATCCCTCCAACCCTTCAGCGCCATTAGTGCCGCACAACCCAACTGGTGATCAAACAACGAATTTTCAGAATTTTGAAAATACTGCCGAACCCAGTAATAAGAAGCTAAACATAGGCGAGCACTACAATCCCAGTGCTTCCTATGTTGACGAGACTATAGCTTCAAAGCCTACCTATGATCCGGAATCAGATCCCGACGAGGGCTCAGTTAGCTTCAGCATAAGTGGACCACACGGCGGGCCAGAGGTTCCGGCCGGCTATGAGTCCAAGATTAAGGAAATGCACGAACAGCTTAAAGAGCACCCGCACCACATTCCGCCCGGGATGGACATACATCAAGTGATGAAATACTATAATCAACACACGTTCACCGATCCACTGAAGAACAGCTATGGCTATAAACCAGCGTTCGGACCATTAGGGTTCCTAAAGAGCAAACTCATGAGTTGGAAGAAATTGATTTAGTTTTTCGATATTTTTTCATTTTTAGAAAATATATATTTAGGGATAAATGCAATTATTTTGGAGTTGAAGTGTCCTTTCATTTGTAAACCAGATTTGAATAAATCTAATATTTTATATATTTATAAAAAATAATTTTGTTTTTAAAATTGTTATTAAAAAAAATTAGTTTTAGTGGAACAACAAGTTAATGACCCAAAACACCCGAAACATAATGAGTTTGAACTCTATAACATCGTTGATTAGACGTGAAAATAAACATAACTTATATTATATTTAAGTTTTTGAATGCAATTCCGTTTATCACGACTTCAATCTAAAGCTTAAACTATGAATTCATTTAACATTTCTTAACAAACACTCAATGTTTGAATCGATTGAAAGTCTTAACAAAACTCGAGTTCTCGTTATTCTCTAATAAGTTAAACCCAATTATCAATTGTATTGTAATTTAAATAAACGATTAAAACAAAGAAATAAATTTCAAAAAAATGTTTTTTTATTATTTCAAATCTGAATAAACATTTTGTAATTAATTACAATCTTCTTCCACGTCGGCCGCCCTTCCTTCTGGTGCTGTCGGATGGGATGGGAGTCACGTCCTCTGAAATATAAACGTTTACTAAATGTCACAAAAAATCAAAACAACAATAACTACCGATGCGTCCGATTTTCATTCCCGATCGCGCCAACGCTCGCAAAGCACTCTGTGCTCCCGGGCCGGGCGTTTTGGTCCTAAACATTTTATCACATTTGTACTCAACATATACTAAGTTATGACAATCAATGGGTGCAAACCTTGTGCCTCCAGTGGCTCTCAATTTAATGTGAAGAGCATTGATGCCAATAGTTCGACACTTCTCGGCCACATCCTGTGCGGCCAACATAGCCGCGTAAGGACTGGCTTCGTCTCTGTCGGCCTTCACTTTCATGCCTCCGGTCACCCGAGCGATGGTTTCGCTATAATTGTTAACAAAACCCAACAATTGAGAGCAAAACTGGTCAGAGTTGGGCAATGGGAGCAATGGCAGACATACCGTCCCGAGAGGTCAGTCACGTGAACGAAAGTATCGTTGAAAGAGGCGTAGATGTGAGCGACGCCAAACACATTCTCGCCTTCGAGAGCCTGAGGGCCGAGTGCGAGCACCGGCTGCTCTTCTTTTTGCTTTCCTTTACGTTTAGACATTATCGCGATTTAGAAGACAATTGAGTTTTGAACCAAAAAACGTGTTTTTCTTTAAACACAAAAAACACTTCAATTACTTAAATGTTTTGGTTTTCGCTAAATATATTCAATTATAAATGATTTAAATACAAAATTAAAAACAATTAAATTAAAACAAATGATTAAATTGTGATTAAATTGAATTAATTGATTGAATCGATGAGACTATACCTGCAAAATGTCGACGACGTGAGGCTGAAAGGAAGTGCTTTCCAATTGTCGGTCGACACCAGATGGCGATTCAATTGCATCAAAACTCTCACCGCTTTTACACAACTTTTTTTAACCAACACTTTAGGTCTTCACAGAAATTATAAATTATTTTAAATTTTATTTTCTTAACTATTTATTAATTAATTAATTTATTATATAATTAATTGTTTCAATGAATATAAATTATATAATATATTAATAATTATTGAATAATTGACAGAAATTTGAGAGAAACAAACTCTTAAGTAAATATATTTTATATTAAAAAATGAAAATTTGTTTTTAATTATAAAATTTTAAAATATTAAATAACAATTAAAGTGTTAGCATGTTTAATTAACATTTATATCAAAACACTCACCAATTCTAAAATTGAAAAAAGTTTGAAATAATTCATCGATTTGTTTGAGATTCTCTTAATTTATCGACAATTTGTGGCAAAAGCGCTAACTTTTGTTTCACAAATTCGGGCAAAATATCAGATTTTTTGTACCTATGATTGAAAAAATTTTAATTATAAACCTATTCGAGACTATAATAAGTTATTGAGTTTAGAAATTCTATATAATTATACCTCTTTTCTATACCATTTCGAGGATAAAAAACGACCGGAATTTCTGAATCCGTTCTAAAGCTTAGAGTCGAACCATCAGTAAAACAAACGTTAAAAACACCGTTCGATAACTGTTTTAATTAATAAGTAAAACAATGAGTAAAATGAAAATAATGTGGAATTAAGTGTTGGTCAGAGCCATACCTGAGACGCCTCACCGATGCCTTCGATCAGAATGGATCGCAATGTCTGACTAGAAATGATTGGCTGTTGTGTCGAAAGGATTTGCGTCGAATCGGCTTTGATTTTGCTCTTCCGGCCGAACGATACGGGAAAGCAATCAATTCCAGTCCTGTTCTGACTCTTCTGCAAATCCTTTTCGGTTTGGGAACAAAGAATATATAACTCTTTAATGCGTTTCCCAAACACAGAATCTTTGTATTCATTGTAGTTATTGACCAAAACTTTTTTCGTTTGATTTGTAATATTGTTATATAAAGTGATTTCGAAGTCGTTGTTCTCCATCAGACAGCACTTCCCTATATATTCGGAAATGTTTTCCTCATTCTTGCAATGGATTGTAATTTTTGGAGTCTTCGCTCTCACGAGTTCTACAAATTTTTGTGCATAAAAATACTTTTTCCAATGATTTTGTGGTAAATTATAAAAATTAAAACTATTTTGACAATCGGTTTGATGTCTATTAATTGCAATATTGAGTCCATTTTTCGAGATTTCTATTATTGTATTATTTTTGTTGAACTTCAAGCGAACCATTCCGTCGCTATCTATCGTTAATTCCAAAGCTTTGGTTATTTTATTTATTGGTAATAACCGATCGGTAGAGAGCGGACCGACAATCAACGGGTGGTTCACTACGTCTTCGATTTGTGGCCGATCTTTAGGGGTTGGCGCCAATAGACGTGATATTAAATCGCAAACAAATGGAGAAAATTTGCTTAAATCCTATCAAATCATAAATATATGAAATATGAATTAAATTTATAAAAATACAAAAAATTTAATTCAGTTATAATTTATAAGCAATCGCTCGGATGGCCCGACCTGTTTGAGATTAAAGAGTTTATTCATAGGGGTTTGCATTGATTCAAAGCATTGCAGAGCACGTAATATAAACCCAATTTTCTATTACGATATCCGTATCAAATGTGTGATCTATTCTCTATTCGTTATCTATTTATAAACTCTTTAAGCCTCACACAGATTGGGTCACATATAGAGCTGGCTATGAGTCGACATACGAGCCCTCCTTTCGGAGTATATCCGGTAATACATGAAAACAGAATCGAACCCAAACTGAAAATATCACTCTTTGGGGAAACCGTTTGCATTTGAGACCAAACTTCTGGTGATATGAAACCAGGAGTTCCGCAGATTGTGGTACCCATTGGTAAAGGGATTACATGTTCTTCTCTGTGAGGCTTCGACGACAAGTGCTGTAAAGAACTCGAATTGAGATCAATTGCAAGACCAAAGTCGCATATTTTGACCATAAAATCCAGGTTTCCGTCAAATTGACGCAAAAGCAATACATTGTTCAGATTGAGATCCCTGTGCACTATGGCGTTCCGGTGCAAATAATCCAATCCACAGCACAATTGTCTCATTAAAGTCTGAATGAGAGTGTAGTCCAGAACCGGTTCCAAACACTTATCGCGTACTTTGCGGTCAAACCCGCTTTGCTTCGACTGTTTGGTCTGTCGGACAGTCTGTTGGATGAGTTGACCCAAAGTTCCGCCGAAACACAACTCGAGGACTAAATAGACATAAGTCTTGTCTTCGATTACATTAAATAACTGCAAAATATAGTCGTTTTTGAGTCTCAAATGAATGGAGACTTCAGTGAATATTTTGCCGATATTTGGCGAACTCTTCTTCGCAATCCATTTGATGGCACAGTATTTGCTTTCGAAGACACCTTCGGCCGACTTGTCGATCGCTTTGTAGACCTCACCGAAAGAGCCCTTTCCTATCGACCCTATCATCGAATAGTCTTCTATTCTATTACTCCAATTGTTTTGATTTAATTCAGTCAAACATTTGCCCAAATTGTTAGTGAATGACATTTTAAGGCATTAATTAAATGGGAATTAAAACCAAATATAAACAATAAACAAAATGTGTTTTTGTTGTCCAATGTTTTTGAGCCAAAATTCAAAACAGAGTACAAGTAATGAAAACATCGGTTTGCGTCACACATCACGTGATGCACATTCACTCAATTAATAGCTAAAACATTGGCTAAAATTTGAATAAATGCATTTAATGCGAGATAATGTCATCAATCTATTAATCTAATTGTAGTTTCACTACTAATCTAATATAATTTCAATAACTCTTATCTAATTTAACGATTATTTAAAGACCAAAAACTAACGTAATATCAAAACTTGAAAATAACAGAAAGAAGTGACCGATAAGAAGCAGAAGTGATATAACGCATGCGTTTTGGCATTACTTCGTAGTAATTGTTTACATGAATTGACTGAATAGTATTGAATATTGAACTGAAGTGAAGAGATTTAAGTCTAAGACTAATATGTTTTTAACACAAATATTCCGATTATTTAATTGATTTTAAGATTTTAGACTATTTTTTAGTTAATTTCTGACAAATCGGTTATGATTTTTATTTTTGATTATTTATTAAAGTTCTGAATTGAGACCATAATAAGAATTAGACCGAAATGAGTGACACAATGGACACAAACGCCAACTCAACCCCCAAGACGTCAACCACTGATTCGGAAACAATTGCATCGAATGCAGAGACAATCTATGAGTTTGGGCGACAACTGGACTCTCCATCACATGTGGTGTCGGAAAAGGTGCAGACATTGGCCGCTCAGATATACACCGAATTACAGAGAATTATCAATCGATGCAATGAAGACGAGGAAGTGGTCGCTGGACTTATGCCTCTTGTCGTGAATGTGTTGGAGTCACTCGACCTAACGCTTATAGAGAACCAGCAGTTCCAGGTGGAGCTCGAGCTCTGCAAAGACGACAACGAGCAGCTGGTGCTGGCCTTCGAGAAGGAGAAGCTGCACAAGAAGAAAGTCGAACAAAGATTGTTTGAATTCGAGTTCCAGACCGACGAAGAGAAGGGCCACTACCAGCAAAAGATCGACTCACTTGCGAACATTGTCAAAATGCTTGAACTCAAAGCCAAGAACTCTTCAGACCATTGTTTGTGACATTGAATCGATTTTATTGTCGAGTTTTGTTGTCTTTATTGTCTAATTTGAATTGTTTTTGTATTTGAATTGTTTAGCTCTTCGTTTGGAAGAGAAAGAGACGGAAATGAAGAAGGAATACAACAAACTTCACGACCGATACACTGAAGTCCTCCGAAGCCATTGCGATCTCATGGAAAGAGTCAAGATTTTGATTGGAACTGATGAGGGAATGGCATCTCTTGGCGCTAATAATTTGACTAATTTTAGTATAAATGTAAATAAAATACAAATTAATAAAAAGAATGATTTGGAGGGAAGTGGAGAAGAAGGCAATTATAGCGAACATATGGCCAGAAGGGACTCGAATAGCCCTACTCCTCGACAGGCCTGGGCTGACACAGAGCTCTCATATGATGACAATCCCTCTATTATTGAAGATGTGGATGATATTCCACGTGATCGGGACCGGGAGTGTCAAAGTCTGACCGGTATTTATATTTGATTTATTCAATTCTTTTCTCTCTTCTGTCACTCTTTTCAAACTTTAAATTCAAAAAATGCTTCAAAAGGACAATACGTTCATCCGAGCGAATACGCTTCGACCGGTATGACTGACCCCATCCCTCTCCTCTTTTTTATCATCACTTTATTCTTTACTTTTCATTTATTTAATTGATTTTTAACGTAATTTAATAACTTTCTAATGTTTTACTATTTGTTTCCTCAATAACCCGAACACTAGTGACCGACAATTTTTTTGGTGAGTATTTGAATTTGTTTTGAATTGTCGACAGAATTTGATTGCAATTGTTTTGACTGAAAGGTATGGAAAAAGAAATCGAGAATTTGATTACTGAGAACAACGAGTTATTGGCGACAAAGAATGCGCTCAATATAGTGAAAGACGATTTGATTGCAAAAGTGGATGAACTGCAAAGTGAGCTCCAAATGTGTGCAAATGAAATACAACAAAGAGATGCCGTCAAAGACCGACTCAAAGCGCGTATATCGGCGCTCGAGGAAGAGCTCAAGAAATCCAAAGAAGACTTTGAAGAAGCGAAACAGAAATTGTCGCAACAGAAAGAGGTTACCATTGTTTGCGAATCAGAACTTGTCATCAATTGGAATGTCTCTTATTTTGATAATAGGATGACGAGGAAGGCATACCTATGGCTCAGAGGAAACGGTTTACTAGAGTCGAAATGGCGAGAGTTCTGATGGAAAGAAATCAATACAAAGAGAGATTAATTGAATTACAAGAAGCCATTCGATGGTCGGAACTGATTAAAGCTACTAAAAGCGAAGGCGAGAAGAAATCTGCGATTTGGAAGTTGTAAGTCGTTTAGAGTATTTCATTAATTATTTGATTATAACTGTCTATTAAATTAATTGCTGCCAATCAGTGGACGCAATTGGATCGGGTATTCGACATCTCTTCTCCATTAATATATTTATTATTAATTAATTTTATTTAAAATGTAAATCGAATTAGAAGTAACTCAAAATATTTTCAGTTTCAGTAACCTCTTCAGTACAACTAGTTCTCCACAAAACACCAAAGAGTTGACTCGAACTAATGGCGCCGGCACTGGATCTCCCGCCGTTAGATTCAGTGCTTCGAATCCGACTTCAGTTACACCGGCTTTAGACGCAATGCGAAAGAGAGCCCGGGCTCACCACTCGGGCGCTGGAAATGATCTTTTGTTGCTAATGGACTCCGATTTGAGTAGTGAGCGAACCAGAGCTCTTAGGAGTGTTAGAGCACACGTCAACCGCACTGGTAATGGTGACCGAATTCAAGCTTATGGATGGAGTATAACCGGAACCAACACTGGCGGCACAGGTGGTAATCAAACAGAAGAAAGAATGGCATCGAATGCAATCAAAGGCACATCAGTTCCGGTTCCTATATATTGTCGGCCATTGAGTGGAGACGACGTGGGAATGAAGATATGGTGCGCTTCTGCAGTCGACCTGACCGGAGGTGAGGCCGGGTTTCCAAATGATAAAAGTGAGTCCGAAAGCACATCAACCTGTGATCAGAATAAGCAAAACACAGAAACCGGTAATAAAGAGCCGAACAATGCTTTGGCGGACTTGGAGTCAGAGTTGAGTCAAGCGATGAGCGAACAAACGAGTCGGTCGACTGACAGTCTGTTATCGACATTTGTCTGGATATGTAGTGTTAGTCATTCGAAAAGCAAAGTCACAATTGTTAACATTCGGAGCAATCCGGGAGAGGTTTTGGACTCTTTCAACAAACGAACACATCTTTTATCGATTGCTTCCATTCCTGGCGCTAAAGTCAATGACATGCAGGGCTCGGACGGCATTGAAGTCGATGCAAATGAGATTAAATTAGTTAAAAGACAAGACTCGAGACGTGAGAGCAATCAAAGCGATTCGAATAAATTATTCGATAAGAAATCGATTGAAGACTCAATTGAATTGAACCAAACGAATGAATCGAAACTATCAAACGAATCAATAACTTCAGACAATGACTCGGCTTTGGAATCGCCGGCAAAGGGTTCCACTTTAGACAAGTTGTCGGAATATGTGGCCTATACTGAACCTCCTTCTCCAACCGGCACAGCAGACGACATCTCGACCTCAAGTAGTAATGTATTCCAACCGATGTCGACGTGTTTGCCGACAATGTGGACGGGAGGGCAGAACGGAGTTCTATACGTGCACTCGAGTATCGCTCAGTGGTCTCATTGTATCGCAACCGTAAAGCTCTCGGACTCTGTTTTACAGATAATCCATAGCCGGGGCCGAGTGTTTGTGGCCTTAGCCAACGGCCAGTGCTGTGTTTTTGTTCGTTCGACTCTGACCGGGGAATGGGATTTCACTAAATATTATGTTTTAGACATTGGTTTTGTGGCTAACTTTGCGAACACTAGTTCTTCCGATTCGGCCAATTCGAAGCCTGTGCCGACCAGTACGGGAGGGGTAGGGGTAGGGATCGGCACAACAAACCAAATGGCTTTGTATAGCATTCGGTGCATAGAGTCGGCCAAAGATATGATTTGGTTGGGCTATAGAAACCTCGTTTTTATTCTTAATTCAAAGTCTCTGAAAGTCGTTCATTGGTTTGCAGTCCATCCGCGCAAAGAGACTCAGGTCAGGCAACTGACCGTTCTGGGGGACGGCGTTTGGGTTAGTCTGAGGTTAGACTCGACTCTCAAACTCTACTCAGCCCTAAAGCCTTACCAACATTTACAAGACGTCGATATAGAGCCCTACGTCTCCAAAATGCTTTCCCCAAAAGCTTTTAGTTTTATCCGAATTACGGCTCTGAAGGCCAGTAATAACCGACTTTGGATCGGAACCGCCAACGGAGTCATTCTGAGCATTCCGTGCGGCGGCTCTAAAGACCCAAACGCTTCGCAAAGCTCTTCAGTTGTGTCGTCGAACGCGAGCGGAAGGCTATCGATGTCTACATTCGTTCCGATTTGTAACTTAACGGCGACTCAACTCTCATTTCATGGACACAAAGATGCGGTCAAGTTCTTCGTCTGCACTAAGAACCTGATTCTGAGCGGCGGAGAGGGATATATCGACTTCAGACTCAATGGCGACGACGACTCCAACTCCCTTTCCAAAGGTGACAGATCTCACCTCATTGTGTGGGAACTGAGTCCTTAGACCTGACTTCCGATCTTTGATCTAATTTTACATTAATAGACAAAAGTTTTTCTTAAAAATAGTTTTATTTATATTTATTTTTATTTTGAAAGCATTACCAAAAATAAGGATAAATTTGATAGTTTATAAACAAATTAATTGCAAATATATTAGTTATTAAATTAATTTTTTACATTTAATTAACTTTTTTGCAATATTTTGTAAAAGTGTTCAATAAGTGCTACCAAGATAAAATAAAAGTTGTTTTTGTTTTTTTGTGATTTAAAAAAATTAACACTATAGTTTTACAATGAAATGTAAAGTACCAGGATGTTTATTTAGCATTTATAAAACATTTATATAATTTTATATTAATACCAATTTATGTGTATTTGATGTAAAAGAACATACAAAGCAAGAGGCAATTTGACGACAGATATCCCGGTTTCTAATTTTTTATGGAATAAGCTTTGAGTAAAGTTTAACCAAATGCATAGATTTGTAAATTATTTAAATAAAATTTTTACAATCTTTCGATTTGAATGTTTTCATACTCTATGACAAGAGATTTGATTTAAATGTTAACGCTTTGCATATAAACTGATATTATATTAATATATGATATTCTAAATAAAGTTTTTTATTATTACTTGAAATTCCAATACTTTAATGATTTGAATCGAATTATTCTATAAAATTAAACCAATCTATTTTATTGCAGTTATACTGTTTTTAATTCGAGAATAAATTATTTAAAATTTATTATTTTTACAAAAACTTTAAAGAAAATCTTATACAGTTAATTTTACCAGCTCCTGGACCACTGAACCACTTTTGTCAAATGCACAGATCGAGAAGGTTGGCTGACCCAGGGGGGTCAGGAGAGGGATTTTTCCAAAAACGTTTAAAAATCCTATATATTTATAATGAAATTTAACATAATTTAACTGGATTTAAACCGGATTTAGCACCAATTTAGGGAAATTTTTCTAATTTTGGGCAAAAAACCCAAAAAAAAAAACGTCGAGGGGGTACCTTTTATTGGACCAAATGCTAGTAGGGGATAAATGCCAATTTTCAAAATTAGGGGGACATTTTGGATGATCCCCCTTTCAGGACCCCCCTGGAATAGTTAATTAACTTCTAATTAAATTACAAGTGTCATATGCCATTAAACTCATTCCAGTCTATAGTC
>JAQFXP010001446.1:0-19275 GCA_034693685.1 Belba bartosi
TATCTAGCTTGCTTATAGCGCACGCAACTTATTTAAAATAAAAACACTTTTCTCGTTACTAATAAAAGCATTTTTTATTAATCGGTGTTTTTATTTTCAATCACTTCGGATAAATGTTTTTCATTTTCATTCATAAAATTATTTTATCAAATATTTTAATAAAATTTTTCTTTATTTTTTATTATTTTTTGTTTAATAGCAATAATATTTCAATCTTTTAACATTTTAATTTATTAGCTAATTTCAACTTGGTTATATAAAATTGTTTAGATCCTTGATAAATATGATTCTTATTTGATACTAGAAATTGTTGAGAAAATTAAGCAGGTAAAAGTTAAAAATTTTGTTACTATTTCTATCAATTTTAAAAAATTAGTTTAATTTTCATTTATAATTTTTTAAACATATTGTTTATTATTATTATTATTTATATAAATATTATATGCATATAATTGATAATTAAAACTATTGAATTAAATAAATAATATTAATAATTTGTACATCATTTGTATTATATGTTTGTATTCTGTTTGCCATAGTGTAGCCGTCATCTAGGCGCTCCTATCTAGCAAAAATAATGTAATTTAATTTATGAACAATGCAATTTAATGTTAATGAATTAGTGTTTATTTTATTTTTAATTAAAATGTTTTTAACTCATGTTAAAATATAGTTTTCTATTATTAAACAAATTAAAAATTAAATGCAGATTATTCTGGCGTTTAATTAAATATATAGTTTAGTTTAGATTATTTTAATGTAATATTTACACAATTATTAATACATAAGAATAGTTCAATCAATTTAATCAAATATTAACTAGTTTTAAGACAGTAATTAATTAACTCATTATCAAGTAACATTTTTCAAAAATTAATAATAATAGATAATATAAGATGCGATTCAAATTAACTTTAAAACAAATTAAAAAAAATTAAATCAATTAATTAATTAAGTAAATAAAAAATGACAATCAGTTCTGAATTAAATCGGAATCTTTGAAGGCTTTGAAGAAATGGAAGTATTTAAAGGTTTTGGAGGTTTCGAAGCCTTTGAAGGTTTTGAAGCTTTTGAAGGTTTTGAAGCCTTTGAAGGTTTTGAAGCTTTTGAAGACTTTGAAGGGTTTGAAGACTTTGAAGGGTTTGAAGACTTTGAAGGGTTTGAAGACTTTGAAGGGTTTGAAGACTTTAAAGGGTTTGAAGACTTTAAAGGGTTTGAAGACTTTGAAGGCTTCGAACGTTTTTTACGCTTTCGAGACTTACGACTCCTTCTCCTCCCACTTGACTGTGATGTGCCAAACCTACAATGTCTCTTTTTGTGATATTTAATACCATTTGGATTAAAACAGGCATAAGAGCATTGGCCAATCGGGCACTTATAGGGCCGAATGCCTCGATGTCGATTCAGATGGCCCTCTAAGAGTGTAGCCAGGAAGAATTTCTGGTTACATCCGGGCCATTCGCAGTGAAACTTTTTGCTATCTTTAGTTAAGTCGCACTTTGCATACGACTCACTTGAAGTGAGAGAAGTGTTATTAAAATTATTTAAATCACATTCAGACGACATAGTCTTCGCAACCGATCTCTCGCTTCTGTTAGGCCTTACGTTGTATGGATTGAACGGAATATGAATGACCTGATGAGCGGTCAGACTCTGTTGGTTATCGAAGTTCTCATAACATCCACTGATATAACATTGATATTTAGATCGGTTTGCATTCAATTGATACGACGGCCAGTCGTCTGTAGTATTGAATGTTTGCATCAATTCTGCCATCGATTGCGCGAATTGTGTCAACGATTCACTGTTCGATTGGTTATCGACTACTTCGTCGACCAAATCCTCATTCAATTCGTTTAATTCGCTTTTCGTCAGAAACAATGTCGACGATTGAGGCTTCGATCGATTGTTCACTTCCTTATCGACTAAACCTTCTTTCGATTCGCTTTTAATTAGACACAAGTCGTTGCTTTCGTCGGAACTAATTTCTATCAACTCTTCAGCTTTTGATTCGGTTTTCACATTAATTCGATTGACGTTTAAGTTGTTATCAATTTTTCGCTTTTTGTTAGACATCGAAGAAGTAACCGCTGAAGACGTGGCGCTCGGGTTGGGCTCCGGTTTGACTGAATGGCCAGTCGTTCGCTGGTCTGGAAGTGGTGTTGCATTTGACGTCTGATTACGAAACAGATGACTATTTTCTCCATTTTGTCGATTGTGTTCTTCGACTGAATTTTGATGGCTTTGGAAGAATTGAAACAAATTTTTGTAGTCTTTCTCTAATAAATCGATTAATAGTTTCCGATTCAGACTTTCAACGCATTTGCAGTTGATTTCAGATTTAAGTAAATAATTCCTATAATTCTCGAGTATTTCATTCAATTTAACCGAAAATTTCAATTCAGTTAAAAGTCTTTGATTTTCGAGTTTTAACTCTTCGAACAAATCGTTTACCAATATATCAGACATTGTTTTACAAGAAGTTAACCACAAATTAGTTAAACTAATTAGTAATTACGCATACAATGAATGTTGAACTTAGACCAAAATATGGACCGCTTTAATCACGTGTTAAACACGTTTGTTAAGTCAACAAACATTTTTAAATAATTAAAAATTTGATAAAAACAAAAATTCAAATAATTTTGAGTCAAAAATCACTTTTATTGTCATTTTAGAGCCAAAATGGTATTGTTGTTATGGCAACACATGTGTCAACAAATATGTAAACATTGAATAAAGTTTTTGAACAAGTTTGTTTTTAGTGAATTAGAGTTTGGTATTTAAGTAGCAATTTAAAATTTGATTTTCTCGTAAAGTTAGAATAAAGTTTAAATAATTACAATCTAGCTAAAATGTTCATGTTTAATTAATTAAAAAAAACAGTTGAAATATGCTCGAGGTAAAATTGAGTCAAGAATTAAATTTTAAACTTTAAAAATGTGATTTGTTTTGAATTTTAATTTCAAAAAAAAAAAATTTGTTTACTTAAAAACGTGTTTAACATGTGATTAAATTGATTCATATTTTGTTTAATTTCAACATTCATTGTATGCGTAATTAGTTTAACTAATTTGTGGTTAACTTCTTGTAAGACAATGTCTGATATATTGGTATACGATTTGTTCAAAGAGTTAAAACTCGAAAATCAAAGACTTTTAACTGAATTGAAATTTTCGATTAAATTGAATGAAATACTCGAGAATTATAGGAATTATTTACTTAAATCTGAAATCAACTGCAAATGCGTTGAAAGTCTGAATCGGAAACTATTAATCGATTTATTAGAGAAAGACTACAAAAATTTGTTTCAATTCGTCCCAAGACATCAAAATTCAGTCGAAGAACACAATCGACAAAATGGAGAAAATAGTCATTTGTTTCGTAATCAGACGTCAAATGCAACACCACTTCCAGACCAGCGAACTGGCCATTCGGTCAAAGAGGAGCCCAACTCTAGCGCCACGTCTTTGATGTCTAATGAATGTCAAAAAATTGATAATAACTTAAACGACAATCGAATTAATGTGAAAACTGAATCAATAGCTGAAGAGTTGATTGAATTCAGTTGCGAAGAAATAAAAGAATTAAATGAGGATTTGGTCGATGAAGACGTCGATAATCAATCAAACGACGGCATAGAGACAAAGCATTTGTTGTCACAATTTGCACAATCAATGGTAGAGTTGGCTCAAACATCCGATCCAACAAACGAGAGGTCATCGGATCAGTTAAATCGAAACTCAAATCAATTCAAAAGCGATATCAATGAATGTAATGAGAGCTTCGATTGTCAACAGAGCCTTAGCGCTCGTCAACGCATTCATATGCCATCCAATCCATACAACCGAAGACGCGTCAAAATAGCGACTTCTGGTGCGAACAGCAGTCGATTAGTTGATAAACCATATACTGTGCGGACCTATGAATGCGATTTTGGTGATTGTAAACAGATTTTCACGAATTGGTATTATCTGTTTAGACACAAGAAGTGGAAACACAATCAAATTCAATACGGATTGCCCGACACTGGCCAGCAAAGGCAGTTTCGGTGCGAACTGCCCGGTTGTCGCTCGTCTTTTAATTGTTTGACTCAATTAGAGGCACATCTGAACCGACATCGAGGGGTTCGGCCATATAAGTGCCCGTTTGACGGCTGTCCTTATTCTTATTGTAATCCAAACGGTTTGGTCAGACATCAGAAGCGGTGTCCGAAGAAACACTTATTGGGAACGGATTTAAAGCCTTTAAAGTCTGAAAACTAATTGTTTTGTTGATATTCCGATTACATATGACTCGTAAATACATTTATTATTTGTTTTGATATAATGTGTTCAAACTTATTGACAATTGACTAATTAATGTACAAGCTCAAATTCAAATGCAATTCATATTTATTTAAATAAAAAATAATTTCCAAAAGTATATATCAAAGTCAAACATATTTAGATTGAGCAAGATAAATTTATATACAAACATTAATTGATAAATTGATAAATAGTACTCGTTTAATGAGAAATAAAAAGCAATTTAAACCTTTTTATTAGTTAAATATTGATTAATAGAATCAGCAATTTTATCAAAGGCCAAGTCATCCGGATTTTCGTCGACAGTATGAAAGTTTAGCTTTCCTTCTAAGCCCTAAAAACATATTAATTCAAAAATTGTATTATAAACTGATTACTAAAAAACAATTATTTCGAAAATACCTTTTCGGGCAGAAAATATGAATCCTTGAGCCGTTCGATAAGATCTTTGTCACTGTTATCGTCGCCCAACCCCTCAAACGGTTTAATAATGAGTAGTTTTCCACTCATTTGCAAATATTTCTTTCCGACATTGATTTTCATTTGTTTTAACTTCGTTTTCATATTTAGCCGATAAGTAGTGAATAGTTTCGCTCTTTTGAATGAATTGCGGAGAATGTCGTCCAAGTGTTTGCTGACCAATGACTTGCCGACAAAGTCCTTGATCTCGAAACTGAGTTTATTGAGCTTTGAGTCGACGTCTCCGTTCAGTTTCATATCTCTCAACAGTTTCTCTTTTACTACTTTCGGCAAATCTTTTGATATGAATCGAACGATCAGTTCCAGTAAATACTCGTCGGATAACATGTCGTCATTGATATGTGTTTCGGATAATGCGTCGATTATTACTGCCCGACCTATCGGTGCTTTCTTAAGCATTTTCATAGCAATCAAAGCGCCGTAAAAGTGTCCGACGATATCATAGTCACCCTTTGGCTCAAGAGTTTTCAATAAATTCGTATAATATCTACTAATCTCCTTAAGTGATCCCATTTTATCCATATCTCTAATCCAATTGAGGCCAATAACGGGTCGGTCAATCTTCTCGGCCAACGCCTCGAGTGATGCGAATATGCCTTCGAGTGGAGGCAAGAAGTAAACGGGTTTTCCGGTCTTCACGTTATTTAGTTTGGTATAGGTCTCCGACGGTATAACGAACCGAATTTGACTCAACTTTTCTCTCGCTATTCGTAATTCATTAGCGTATTGTCGAAAAACTTCCACTTTTCCCGATTCGAAGTCTTTCATGTTTTTAATCGTTACGTTTTTAATGTCATTTAGGGTTAGTTTTATTTCGTAATCCCTTTCCAATCCCTGTTGTAGTTCGACCGCAAACATAGACTCCATTCCAATCTCACCCAAAGTCAAGTGTTCGGGAGTTGTCTTCGGATCAATACCTAATGCCTGCCATATCTGGGCAACAATTCTGGCCTCTCTAGTACCCAATTGGGTTACTCTCTTGGCCCTCATCTATGGTTATTAATTAAACAAATGTAAGTTTAATCGGTTTATTAGGAAATTATTTAAAAATTAAAACTTACAACACATGAGACAATTGATTCACGCGATTGAAGCAATTTATCCAAAATATCAAAACAGGAATTGATTCGCTGTTTGATAATACCGGCCAAAGAACTGACGACATTTGTTTCGGCCAGAACTCCGACGTCACCGATAGGTCCCCATTGAATGGCCAACCCGTGTAAGCCATCCCTACGTCTGGACTCACAGATGCGTTCGCAGACAGAGTTGGCGTAACCGTAGTTCGATTGTCCGGCGTTTCCCTTTCCGCACGAGACGGACGAGAAGACCACAAAGTAATCCAAATCTATATTCAATTCTCGGCTCAATTTATCCAAATTCTCAAACACTTTAGTCTTTGAATCAATTGTTTCGCAAAACTTATCAATCGTTTGATTCTCGAGAAGACAATCATTGAGAACGAGTGCCAAATGAAAAATACCACCGATTGGGCCCAAACTGTTCGCCTCTTCTATTAGATTCTGTGCGCCGTCTGTTGTAGTCGTGTCTTGTGTTGAGACAAAAATATTCGTTTCAAACATTTTAAAGTTATCGCCCATTGAAGCGATTCTCTGCAAAACATATTTCTGATAATCTATTTTAATGCCATATCTTGAGGTCAGTACGAATTTTCTGGCGCCTAAGAACAGCATCCAATGGACTAACTCTAATCCAAATCCACCCAAACCTCCAGTGATTATATAGACTTTATTTGGATTAAAATAGGTTTTTGTTGTTGTCTTCAAAGTAAGCGCGGGTTTGATGACATTTAATGCCTGTCTATTGTCCTCTTCATCTCTAATCCTAATAATGATTTTTCCGATGTGTTTACCGGTTGTCATATATCGGAACGCCTTCTCTGCGTCTTCTGCTCTAAACACAGTTTGAGTGACAGGTCTTATCATTCCGTTGTTTATGTTTTTATGCATCCATTCGAAGAATCTTTCGGTAAAGCCTTCTTCGAAATACATTTTCCGATCGACAGACACACCAATGAATGAGATGTCTCTTAAGAACGAAAACATTCCCAACTGTTTGTTCATCTGTAGGTCATATTTGCCGATCTCTACAAACCGACCGCAATCGGCGACGCATTCATAACTCGCGTCCAACTTATCGCCGACTAATGAGTTGAGAACCAAATCAACGCCTTTTCCTTCAGTCAAAGACTTTATTTTACGCTTAAACTGAATATCTCTGGAACTGAATATTCGATTCTCCGGAATATTATACTCATTAATCAAAAACTTTTTCTTCTCTTCCGTTCCAACCGTTACGTATATATCGCAGTTATAATACTGACAGACCCTTATAGCTGCCTGGCCCACACCACCGGCCCCAGAATGAATCAAAATGCTCTCCTCTGTTTAAAATAGTTTAATTATTAAAAATTACAATTAGTATCAAGTAAAAATTAATTAATCTAGTAAACTTACTTTTTTTCAGTTGTGCCCTTTCTAGCAGTCCATACCAAACAGTGCTATAAGTGCAGAGAACAGTCACCGCCTCATCCATCGACCACTTTTCAGGTATAGTCGTAATGAATCTCTCATTTATGTCTATAGAAGTGGCAAAACAGCGGCTCATGTCTATACCACACACTCTTTCCCCGGTATCGGTTCGACGGCCAGCAAACTCAAAGCCAATCAAACAATCAGTAAATAATAATTGTGGTCCGGAAGCTATTCTGCCTATAATTCGAGTGTTGATTAGTTTTAAAAAGTTAATTGAATTATAAACTTGTAATCAAATACCTGTTGCGAACATAACATCACGAAAGTTAACGCCAGAGCTGTAGATATCACATCTTATTTGATTGATTTGATTGTTGGATATGTCGTAAACTTTATTTTTCTGAACTATATTTTTAGAGTCAAACCACTGCAAACTCGACAAATCTCTATTGTGGCCGACATTCAGAAAGTATTCATTCGATTCTGTTTTGTCGTAATCCTTGGGTAGAGTTAAGTGCCTATAAGTGCCAATCTTTCCATTTCTCAATACATTAATCGCCAAATCATTGGCCAATATATCGGAAAATGGTTTTGATTTGAAATCAATCGGAAGTTTAATCTGATTATCGCAATCAAAGAGACAACGTATGACATCCCCTCCCGGTTCCAAACGAAGACAATTAATAAGACCAATTATGCCATTATTTGCAGAATCTTTAGCAATGAGCCAAATATTTTCAGTTTTATTCTCTTTTTCTTTTATTTCAATTAATTTCTGTTTGAGTAAATCAAACCAATTCTGGCAATTGTTGTCGATTTCAATCATTTGTTTCTCAGTCGGTGTCAAAGCTTTTTCAAAAACTTTTCTAAACAGTAGAGCCATTGAACCAATTGAATCAGATTTACTGCTAATCAAAACAAATCCAACCATTTTGGCTGACTTTAAGAAATCATTTATTCTTTGCTCTAAGTCTCGGTCTTTTAGCCCTTTTTTGCCATTCATTGAATGCAATGCGAGCTCTGGTTCAGTGAATTTTGTTCGAAACACTGATAATAAGAATCCTTTATCGTTGAGCGCGTCATATATTTCTTGCAATTGATTCTCGAGTTTCAAATCCCATAAGTCTATCGAGTCTTGCAATAGAATCACATCTTTTGTCGGTATATCAGTCGGAAAATTGCTTTTCTTGTGATCCCATTCACTCAAATGGAATGACTTATTCTTATAGTTTTCATGTATTCCATCAATTGATTTGACGGCAATAGTATAGTTCACATCAATTGGGTATACGTGTGAAGACGCCAACTGATTGTCCACTTCTTCAGCCATTAGACCATTAGTCAAATTGATTTCCAATACTTTTAACTCTTTTTTCGGTATATTATTCTCACTAACAATGTCCAGAAGTGAGCGAATCAAGTGTTCATTCTTTGAAACTTGATTTATGACATCCAATGATAGATCAAATTCTGTATTGTTTTTAATATTTGCTACAAAATCGCTAACACTCTTATTGGCTAATTTTTGATCAAAATTCGCATTTTCATCCTTCGATTCATTTATTATTTTCACCAATTTATCAAAAATCTTAAGTAAAATCTGATTATCTTTTATGTCATTCAAATAAGACTGAATCAAGTCATCTGAAATTCCATTACTATTCGTGTATTTATTATCACTTAAACCGAGAGATTGTTTGACTTTTACTGATAGTTTAGAGCAAACCTAAAAAATCAATAATTGATAAAATTTATTAATAATAAGAAATAAAGAGAAGATAAAACAAATTTAAATAAAATATTTCTAACCTTCAAGTATTCCAATAAATATTTTCGATCGCAGTCTTCGATAGCATTGATGTCTTCATTAGCCAAGAATTGATACGATTCTAGTTTCAAGTCTTGAACATTAGTCTTACGCGGAATGGGTAGAGCCATCAAATCCTCGATCTCGACTCCATGGGTGACAATCATTCGTGAGTTCATGTCGACATGAAATGGCAGAAGTGCTTTATAGTGATGGTACTTCTTTTTAACAAACTCTTCGAGCAATGCCTTCGAGTCATTCGCATCTAACACTGTTTCTTCTTTATATTCCATAGTTCCCTGTTCGACATCTTCAGCCATTTTGTCTTCAATACATTGTTTCTCTTCTTCAACCACTTTATTCTGAGTTAAAGCATTGAACAGTACTTTCGGATCACATTTCAGTGACTTAATCATCACCGGAACCATCATTTTGCGGAAAGGCATCGCTACAGCCATCGTCTGCAGCAATGAGTCCATAAACGTAACCCAATTGCCGGTCCATTCGACGTTTCCGCTCAGGGTTTGAAAGTCTGATGTCTTAATATTCTTCAAACCCCTAAACGTAAGTCCATAATCGTAACCCATTATTCGCAGGTCTTTGTAGATATCGTTCGCTTCAATCGTTATTTCCTTTCCATTCGAGCTATCATTCTGTTGGTCGTCGATCAGACTCTGGACACACAATGAGTCTTCATCTGGACATCGGATTCGACCCAAACACGTGATGTTATTGTTCTCCAAAATAACAAATTCACCTAAAGTTAAGTTTCAAAAATATTAGTCAGCATTTGATTCAAACTAAATGCAAGTTTTATTGATTACCTGTTGTCTCAAATAACCTAACTTTTAGTTTTGACGTTTCGGTGTCGGACAGAAATACAGCTCTTCTGAACTGAATGTCTTCGAATACAACTGGTATTTGATTCCAGAGCCGACCCCGAGATGCGGCCAAATGTCTCCACGCAAGCATCAGATAGCCAGTGGCCGGGAATATGATATTGCCGTCAATGCAATGGTCGGGTAAATGGGATTTGAAAGAATGGGCTAAAGTTAGGCTTTCATTCATATCAGATGTATAGGCTTTGAAGTGATGGTCAGGATATCGACGAACATAATGATTGGCTTGGTGATCCCACTTTAGTAGTGAACCAATTGATTGGGTATTCCTCGCTACCGGCCATTCTACCCGAGGATACAAGTTCTCAATCGCGGGATTCAGTCCCAACTCATATAACTTTGCGATCGAACCCAAAAACATATCCAAATTCTTATCATTTGAATCCTTTTTAATTAATGACATATAAGTCGATGACTCCAGAGATTGTGTCACTATCTTAGCGAACAGTCCGTGCGGTCCGATCTCAACCACAATCGCGTCTTCAGGTATTGAATGTATTTTATTGTGAAAAAATACGGGACTAATGAGGTTATGGACGAAATACTCGGCCGAAGCGTATCTCAACACATCATTTGGTTCGGATTCTAAAACCGCAGTCGAAACCCATTTTTTCGAACGAAGTTTCGGATTCGGAATGTATTTTCTGATCTTATCCGTCATTTTCTGAGCCGAAGTCAACAGATATTGGCTATGATATGGAATGCCATTACTCTCGAGTTCGCGAACAAATATTCCCTTATTATTGATGGTTTCGATCAGTTGTTTAGTTTCAGCAAAAGTGCCTAAAAATTACAATTTATTTAATTTTTAACTAAAAATTTCTTAAATCAGTTATTTACCCGAAACTACTACCGAATCTTTAGCGTTATTGCAAACCACAGTAACCCCCGGCGGACACAACTTCTTGGCCTCGGCCCAAGACATGCCAACCACAGCCATCAGTCCTTTCGGTATTTTCTTATCGCTTTCAGTCACCGCTCCTCTAATATACGTAACAAAAAGTGCTTCTCTAGTGGTCAGACATCCGTCGGCATACGCGGCCGCTATCTCTCCAAACGAGTGACCAATTATGCCGTCGGGTGTTATACTCAGAGCAGTCATGACATCGAATAAAGCGATTTCAATAGCAGTTGTGGCACAGAATTTGTTAGTCATTGTTGACATCGAATGCTTGTCGTCAGACAATAGCAGATGTTTTAAGTCAATTCCAAACGGTTTGAGTATTTCATGACATTCTTCGATCTTATCGGCAAATACTTTGATTGGCATCAAAGCCTTAGCCATTCCCACCCATTGTCCGCCCAGACCCGGAAAAAGAAACCAAACCGGTCTCACATTTTTTGTCATCATTATTGATGACTGCTTTTTGTACTCGTATTGGATCTGATTATCAGTTTTATTCACTTGTTTAATGAAAATCGAACCTAAATAGTGTGGAAATATTTTCGATTAAAAACAATTTATTCGAAAAAATATCGATCGCTCCGAACCTCTATAGGGAAATCCGGCCGTATTTAGTGTTGATATTGTTTTCATAGTGTCTGACAATAGCGCTAAGAAATCTCGAGTTATTTTATTCGGATTTTCTTCAATCCATTTACACATTTGATTGAACGCCTCTTCAGTTCGACTGCAAATGTTCACAATTCGGGGAATTGTGTCCGCAATCAACAAATTGCTCGCATCGGCGGTCTTATAGTTGGGTTCGAGTAATACGTTTGCGTTCACTCCTCCGACACCAAAGTTATTCACTCCAGCGATACCTTAATTAACAAATCAGTTAATTAATTACTTAATAAACAAATTACTATATAATGTATTCTAATATGACATACCGGGGCTATACTTAAAATTCTGATTAATGGGTAACAGAGGCGGACACATGTCAACAATAGTAGACTTAATTTGATTCAAATGAAGGTTTGCGGGAATGCATTCATTTTCGTATGCAATCAATACTTTGGTTATGGATGAGACCCCCGACGCCCCCTCCGCGTGACCTATATTGCTCTTCAACAGACCGATAGGTAGTGTTCCCTCTCTTTTCGGTAGATAACAGTATGCGTTGTAAATAGCTTTGGCCTCCTGTGGATCCCCGACCTTAAGTCGATTTACAAATAATTAAAATTTATTTAAAAACAATTTCAGATTTTCTATTACTTTAGTTCCGGTCGCATGAGCTTCGAAGTAGTTTACGTCCAACGGATCCACATTTGCCTCTTTGTAGACCTGAATCATGAGTTCTTCCTGTCGTTCGGCGGACGGGAAGAACATTCCCATCCGTTTGTTACCATCGATATTGACGCCAGAGTTGAGAACTGTTGCGTAAACACGCTTTGCATCAGATCTTCGCTGCAATAGAAAACATGAGACACACTCTCCTCTGACGAATCCATCGGCGTTCTGGTCCCACACTTTGGGTATGCCGTTACTCGAGTTGAGTCGAGTCGCTTGGAATATGTGGTTTGTGAACGGCTGAAGATTGATGTTCGTTCCCCCGACTATTGCTCGCTTGCATTTACCTGTGATTTATAGATTAATTAATTATTCAAATATTAGTTAGTCTTTGATTTATTCAGATTTTAAGTTAGGCTACAGTTTATTATTGACAGCTCTCACTGATAGCCTCTCAGCTATTGCAACAAACTTTGCAATAGCCTATAGATAAAGTCTATCTGTATTTGAGGCTCTAAATTATTATTAGCCTCTAATAGAGTGAAAGTTATTATTACACCACGCACAAATAGTCAGAATAAACTTGGTTTATTTTTATTATTTTAAACATTTTGAACTGTTACATTTTTTAAAAAACAAAACAAAAATTATTTAATAAACTTTTGTTTATAAGTCTATTAGATATAATTTTTGTTTTGTTTTTAAAAAATGTATCATCTTTAAATGAATAAAATACTAAAAATGAACTGGGTTTATTCTGACTATTTGGAAGTATAGTAATGCATTAACTTCCACTTTATTTGGCTTTCACATACAACCAGACTTTGTCTATAAATAAGCTCTTAATCAGAGATACTTTTTGTGTCAAGTATGCAAATATTTAAAATAATTTTTTTGTTTTAGATCCAAACCTAATCGCAAGTCATTCATAGCTGTGTTGAGCGCAACCAGACTTGAAGAACAGGCCGTATCCATGATAACCGACGGCCCCTTGAAGTCAAACACGAATGATATTCGGTTAGAGTAGAGACACTTGGCCTGGCCCTGCACCCAGAGCAAGGTGTCGGTCATACTGCTTTGCGAGTCCGGTTGCATTTCTTCGGGCAGGCCTTCGGGCATTCCGAAGGTTGAGTACCCGATATAGACACCGGTGTCCGATCCGCGTATTGATTGCGGATTTATTCCTATTTATTCAAATATTAATTAATCAGTTTGTAAAAAAACGTTTACAAATATCTCAATCCATACCCGCGTCGATTATAGCCTCGTAAGTAGTTTCCAACAGAATTCTTAACTGCGGATCCATTTTATCAGCCATTGTGTTGATAATGCCAAAGAAGTTTCCGTCAAATTTTTCAATTTCTTTTAGCTTGCCCATTCTTTGATCCATGCCGTATAAATCTAATAATTCAAATTAATTTTTAAACATAACTTGGTTAAATAAATGTATTTTTTATGTATTTAAGCATATTTTACATTAACAATAAAATACAATTGTTTTATATTAAAAATAGTATACTATTAATAATTATAAATTAGTTAATAGTTAATATTAATTAATTATTATTATTATTAATTATTAATTAGTTAATAGTTGATAGTTAATATTAATTAATTATTATTATTATTAATAATTATTAATTAGTTAATAGTTAATATTAATTAATTAATTAATTATTATTAATAATAAGTAAGTATTCTTTAAAAATTAAATCAATGAATTAAATTTAAATTATTTACAATATTATATAATGCATCTTGTATATTTTTACAAAGTTTAAACAAATGCGTAAATTTATTTTAAAAATTTTACAATGTATTAATTTATTTATTGAAATAAAATTTTTAAATTGTTTTAATTTATTCAAGAATTAGAAATATAATATTATATCAAACCTGATGGCCAACGACGGCTATCATCGGTAATCATATCCACACCATTATAGAGATTCTGTGCGAACTCATCCGTCGAATTGGATTCCGGAAAACGACCGCTCATTCCACTGATCACTATATCTTCAGTGACTACTTTTGGGATAAATCTTTGTTTTGATTCCATTGTTTTCATTGTTAATAATTTTTGTTTAGTAACTGATATAACAAAATATTTATTTGTTTAAATATTTAATTATAAATATATTAAATATTAAATTGCACTTAAATTATAAGAATATAAACATTAATTTTAAGCTTAAATATTTGTCACATAAATGTAAGCTTGTTTAAGAATTGTGTCTATCCAACTAAATCCAAATTCTATAATGAACCATTTATGCATTAAATCCTTTTTATATTCCAATCGAAAATAAAAACAGAATAATATTTGTTATAAAAAGCCTTTCTTGTCTAATTGGTCCTGATTAGGGAATCTCAAAGGAAATTATTTAATAATAATTCAAACGTTTCATCATTGTGTTTAAATAAAGCCTCAAGTTATTAAACTTTTTTGCACAGGTATTACTTGTATTTTTAGCAATAGCTAACAGTGCTCTGGTATCTAATGTTACTAAAAAATATTAATCTTTGTTTACTAGTATTTAATGAATTTTCAAAATTGAATAATTGTTAACTGGAATTGAGTACTTCTTTTGGAAATTTCCCCAAAATATAATAAGCGATTGATTTATGGGGAGGAGACGCAAGAGTTAGTGCAAATAAAAAGTAAAAATTTGTATCATTAATAAGTACAGTATATACTAATAGCTTGAATATTTTTCCTAAATTATTATTTTTTAGTTATTTACCCTTGAATAAATATTTTTTAATATGACGTCTACGTTGTTAATTTCTATTACTGTTAATTATTTTATTTTTGCTTAAAATCTTATATTTGTGTTTTTTTTAATTATTTAAGCTTTAATGTAATAATTGCAAATAAATTAAATTTTAAATAGCGTTTTTTATAGCAATTATTCTGCTTGATTGAATAACACTAATTACTTGTTTTTGTATTTTACATAAAAACAATTTTTTTTCTTATAACAAGATGTTTACGGATAAATATTTGATAACTCATTCATTCAAAAAACCACTTTAAATCATTTTAACTGAAACAAATAAAAGTCAAAAATTTCCTTGACAGGTTATAGAGTTAATTAATCTTAAAAAAAATAAATATTATGCATTTGCCGAGATTTCAAAGATTATAAATTTAATCAAGTTAATAATTGGCTCAATTAAATTAAATTAATTATTTATTTTTTTAAATTTAACAATTAATTAAATCATTAAATTTAATCATGTAAATACATTATAATATATAACCGTTAATTATAAATTTTTAGAATTACCTATTCAATTTTATATAATTTATTTGCTAATTACATTAATACAATAATAATATTCTCTTAATGATGTATGATCCATTCAATAACAGTTTAAATAAAAATTATCCTTTAAAATTTTTTTTATATATTTTATCAAAATATCACATGATTAAAATAATTTTTAAAAATAAAAATTTTTGTCATGTACTGTACTGCAATCGCTAGAGTCACTATGGCTTATTGTCTTTACCAAGCATTTTATAAATTAAATTTTTAAAAAGTTAGCTTTAAAAATTTATTTTAAATATATACTAGTAAAACATTGTTTAATTAGAAATTAGTAATAAATTTAATCTGGAATTTGTATGCAATTATAATTTACAATAAAAAAAATACAGTAGTATGTTTTAATGATGATAGATTTTAGTATTTGCATATAATTTACATAATTTGCATTAAAAATATTTTGTAAAATTACTATCTATACAATAAATCAAGTTGTGCAATGAATTTATTTCTAAAACAGTAAAAACTTAATTAATTTTTTTATGAGTAATGCTAACAAGTTAGAAATTCATTAAAATTCAGAACACGCATTCAGAATTATAGGTATAAGATTAAAAATTATTTTAATATAAATTTGTTTATATTGAGACAATATAACTGATTAATAATATCGATTCAGTTGTATCGATAAAAAAATTGGAAAAAAGTGCTAAATTTTCCAAAACATATTTCAGAGAAAGTTTTACTATAATACTGTATCAATGGTTCTAACACGGGAAAACACTTGATTGCATATGCAACTTTAAAGCCTCCAGGCTAAATACGTACTAAAGTTGGTTCGATTTTTAATGAATCGATTGAATAGAATAAATTTTCTGTTAAACTGATTGCACACATAATAATCTTAAGTGTTAAAATTTTCTGGCTGTTGACCGAATTACATATAACTAAATATAAGCTAGCGTTGCATGTACATTTAATCTTCTAATGACCTTCACCAATAAAAATAAGTCAATAATCCGGATAATTCAATGCAAAAACTTAATTTAGTTTCTATATTTAACATTGATTCATTCTCATCTGTCATCAGTGTTACTCCTCTTTGTCTAAAATTTGTTATTCAAATGCAGAAATGATTGAAGTCTTTACTGAAACGCATTCAATGTTTGACACAAATTGATATAATTTGTTAAAAAGAAAAGACATTTGAAAAACGTTGAACTTTTAAAAGTGTGAACTTTGATGTATATGAACAAAGAGAGGGCATATGTTAATCTAAAAAATTCCCTTCTTATTAAATTTTAATGTAAGTTTTTCCAATAAAAATATACTTTCTTGAAAGTTTTAAACAATAGTTTTATTGAAGAATAGATATATTTTCTTTAAAATATTTTATACTTATCTCAGCTTTATTGACCTTGACCACATTTGCAATGTGTCGAATGTATATAATATACGCTTTGAGTGTCATTTAGCATGCTACCCTTCATTAACAATCGCTTGATTTTGACTAACGCTAATTAGTAATTAAAAATTTATTTTATTGCTGGTAAGCAATAGCTGAATTTAATTGTATTGATGAGGCTCACAATTGATATATTTAACATGTTTACTCTGAATTTTTAAAAATAATGTATTCATTATTCACTAACAAAAAATAGTTTTATTGATTAAAATTTATAAAAACAAAAATTAATTAATTTAACTAAATTAATATTGTACTAGATATAATGCAAAAAGCAAAATAACAATACTTTTATTGGCAAAGCATAAATTAAAAAGATTTTTTGAATCAACACTTAAAAGGGTAATTACCAATTTATTAATTAATTACTAATATATTCTTTTGGTTTAAGTAGAATGTTTTTTTTTGTAACAGGAATTTTAATTAAACATTTTCAATTTTGTTGTTAAACAAAAAATTAACAAATTTATTTTAAATTAAATTATTTGTCCTGTTACAAACAGATACACGTATGCAAACGTTCTTTATAATTTAATTAAATCTTGTTAGCTACTCTGTTATTATTGTTATTATAATAATTATGATTAAAAGTTTTGTTACCAAGTAAAAATTCTAAATAATAACATTTAATTAAACGAAAACCTAGTTTAATAGTAAGGATATATTCGTAATAAATTTTTTAAACTAACAAGTTAAACTACTGTACTATATAGCAGAATTCTTACATTTGGTACAATTTTTAATTGAGTTTTTAGCGCAAAATTTAATATTTTAACAAAACAATTTAAAAAAAAGTATATATAAAATTATAACCAGGAAGTTTTTAAATCGGGCAAAAATCGAGCAAACTAGCATTAAACGTATAAGAGTATATCTTAACTTAAAATTAATTCATAGGTCAGTTTACTCAAAACTTTATCAGTTTAGTTTTAAAAAGGATTCTTTGTAACAAGTTAAATATTTTTGTCATTACTATTAGTTTGACTGATATGATTATTTATTTGGAAATATTTTAATATTTATTTCACTAATAATTACTAATTAGTATTAGATTTTAATATAAACTAATTTCTGAAAATTGATCTGTGAATTGTTTTGATAAAATCAAGTAATTTTTATTTATTATTAAAAGTTAATCTATAAGCTGATTCGAGTTAAAATATTTTCAGGGTTTTTTTAGTTTTGCCCGAAATAAAATCTTTCTGGTTATAACATTTCTTTTTAACTATGATAAATTTTACCAGTTAAAACTTAAAAATACATATTTAAAGTAATGTAACATTAATAATCAAATAATAATTTACTATATTAACAGATAAAATGAGAGTTACTGCATGTTAAACCATTATAACAAGTAGTGATGTAATGTTAATCAATATTGGCAATATAGAAAAAGATAAAAAAAAACCTCAGAAGTTATAATTAATAAATTAGTAATAGTAAGTCAGAATGTCACATTATTAAAAATTAAAATTGAACAAAAGTTATATTAACCCGGGTTTATATGATCCATCATTAATTATATATGCAAATTGTGTCAAAATTAAAAAAAAATTCAAATAATGCCCAAAAAAAACAAAATAATAATAGTGTTTAATTAGAATCAATAAAGCTTAATTTGGCAAAAGTTTTGAAATTACATCTTCCTCTTTTTATTAAGCACTTGATATTGGTTATTAAGTAATTAAAAATAATAAATTCAATTAAAAGTCTTATGCAAAATAAGTATTTATTAAATAATAAAAATGTTAACATTGTAAAATATCAAATACAGTAAATAAGTTTTATATAAAAAATCCAATATATAATATACCTTTACCCTTTATATATAAATCTCAAAAATATTAAATTAAAAAAATTAGTTAATTTTTTAAAAGTTTGTTAGTATTAATAAAATATTAAATTTGGGTTAAAAATAAATTTTTATCTCAAACTATTATTTTGATAAAAACTGATTAATATTTTCGGCAATTCTATCAAATGTTTTCGATACTTCATTATCGGCAAGATTTCCATCAACTCTCTCGAAGTTGAGCTTTCCTTCCAAACCCTATTCAATAGATTAAATATTTAATAAAAATATAAAATAAATAAAACTTATAATTGTTCTAAATGTACCTATTTATTAAACAACTAAAATTCAATAAAAGTAATTGAAAGTTCAAAGTCTTTTTTAAAATATGAATAAATTTTATCAAGTTTTTCAAAATCAAATACCTTTTCCGGCAAAAAGTAGGCGTTTTTAATCTTTTCCAACTCATCTAATCCGGAGATATCACTTGCTTTGCAATAATTAATCGGTTTAATGATAAGCAGTTTTCCATTCATTTCCAAATACTTTCTTCCGATATTCACTTTAAAATTATCGAATTTA
>JAQFXP010001447.1:0-19273 GCA_034693685.1 Belba bartosi
TAGTGCCTATAAGGGAATCTAATGCTCTATTTATATGAACTAGGTATAAAAACGTTTAAAAAACTAGATACATCACAATATAATATTACAGTTATTTTATATTTAGAAAATTACTAAAATAATAAATTATAAGTTTAACATTTACATATAATTACGGTACTTTAAAAACTTATCATCTTAACATTTTTAATCTAACACTTTTTACAGAAATATTATTTTTGACACATTATTTTATTTAATTTGTTTGTTAAATTTATAAAACAATAATAAAATCAAAACATTTGTTGAATAAATTTATTTTCAATTTAAAATTAAAAGTTTCAAATAAATTAAAATTAATATAAAAAATCATTCGTTTAATAAATTTTGGCTTTTTTGTTAATTTTTATATTTTTTATTTTAAATCAATTTTTAAAATTAATGTTTATATAAATTATTATTTAATTTTTAATATATATTTATTAAACTGTAAAAAAAGTTCTAATATTAAAATTAATAAAGTTTATTTTTAATTAGTAATCACATTGGTTTAAAAAATGGGTTGTTTATATTTTTAATAAATTAAATGTATTTTAATTATAATATTTATTATATTTATGAAATTAGAAATTAACATTCCATAGTGGTTTATAAAAGGCAATATTTTTCCAAATGAAAATTAAAATCTATAATTATATTTAACACTCATTTGTTAAAATAACTTTTTTATAAAAACAATTGCGTTGGCTCAGTAAAACCGAATTTAGTTGTATTATTAAAATAAAAATAATTTATAAAAGAGTTTGCTTTATTTTAATGTGTGTTATATATCTTTAAAATGTTATTTTAAAATATATTTAAAAATTATTATTTATTCTTATTGTTTTAAATAATTTAACTCTTAATAAAATATTTAATAATTATGTTTTTTTAATTTTTTAAAAATTAAATCACATTTACTAATCGTTTCAATTAAGTAATAAAATTAATATTGATATTTATTATCATAAACATGAACAATTCAATTTTTCTCTAAAAATCACTGATTATCTTAACTGCTATTAACTTAACATTCATTTAATTATTTTTGTATTTTGCTAAATTAAACAAAGTTACTTCAAAATATTAAAAGGAGCAACATTATTTGACGAACCTTAAACTACCCCTATTTGACCTACCCCTAATTAAACTACCCCTATTAAATTACCCCTATTGAACTACGACTACTGAACTACTCCTATTTAAACTACCTTTATATCAACTACCTCTGACTTCAAATAGTAGTGTGCCATGACTACAAATATATCCTTTTTCTAAGCCATAATAATTAACAACAAAAATGATAATTCAGCCATAAATCTTGTTTGAATTTATAAATTAACATTTATATCTAAAATTAATTAAAATTTGTGTTTAGTATTCAAAAGTTTTAAATAAATAAACTCGTTTTTATTTAGTATAACGCTTTATTTACCGCCATTATACAAAATTTAATTTTGCATTTTAAAATTAAAAAAACTATTAATAATTATTATACTGTAAATTTATTGTTAAATTTTATATAATAAAATAACTTTAATTAAATTATTTATAAAGGAATTTAAGTTCAAACGTACAAATGTGTAAATGTATTTACCAAATATACGTGTAAAAATTAAATTTTTTAAACAAATTATTATTAATTTTTATCTTTTTAAAATTTTAGAAAATTACATTTAAGCTTATTTTTAATGAATTGCTAATTTATTGTACGACGTATAAAACTTTTTAATTTTTAAATTAGTATAAATATAATTATAAAAGAATAGTTTGGTTTAAATTACATTGTTACACTGGTTATTTATAAATTATATTAATTAAAGTTTTATATATTTTTCTAAAAAAATTAATAACCGTGTTGTGTGCCTTACAGAGCACTGTTCTGCAGGGAGGCCAGGCAAATAAACACTAACTTAACCCCAAAATGAGCTACACTTCCTGTGACTGTGTCTTCTGTAGAGCACGTTTTCCCAATTCTAACCCTTACTGAACACTGCTCCGGAAAGCACACCACAACCGTATAGTTAAAATTAGCACCGTAATAATAGAATTTAATTGAGCAGTTTTGCAAAAGTGGTTTGTGTTAATAATTATTTTTGCAAAATTTGAACTGGTAGGGGCTGTTGTGATTTTTCAAATTAACTAGGTTATTCGTGCATAAGAATTAAACTTTTGAAACTATTAACTGTAAACTGCATATGAAAATTTAAATTATTGACGAAGTTTACTTTAATTAAAATGTAATTTTTTAAAGATAATAATTTAAATATATTAAATGTTATATTCTATATATATTTTTCACTTGTATTTTTTTAAATTTAAGATAATAAAAAACAATTTAAATAAATTAAATTAATTTAAATGAAATTAAAACTCATGATTAGATATAAAACCTATATAATTTATAAATGCTTATATAATTGAATCATATTTATTAATTAAAAAAATAATATTACAGTTTTTTATTATTTTAATTAAATTGCTAAAACACAATTAATTTTTATACAATCTATCCCATGTAATATAAACTAAATTATCGTAAATACTAGTTAAGATTAGACATATCTAATAATTAATACCAGCTACAGTTTGCATTGTATATTATCGAGCATTTTATATTTATTATTTAAATTTATTGTTTATATTTAACAAATTTAAAAAATCCATAAAATTTTAAATTTTAATTTTTTACAGTTTATACAGAAATTAATTTATTAAATATTAATATATTTACATTTTAAAATATTGAATTAGTTAAAACTATTATATATTTTAAAAAATTTAAGCAATCTAATTATTTAATATAAAAAATTTTATTTAAATATAATTTGTAAAATTTGTAAAAAATTTTACTGTTTCATCTTTATTTTTAATTTAATATATTTAAAGTTTTTATTTTCAGATAAAATAAATATTCAAAAACAAAAAATAATAATAATATAAACTAAATTTTATTAATATAAAATTTTAAATCTAATATTTATATTGAAAACTAATTTTCAGAAGCAATATCCGCTTAAATAAATTATATATATATAATAAAAATAAAATTCAATAATATTCTAAAAATAATTTAGCTTAAAATATTATATGGGTACATTAAGATGTTCATTATATGGCAAATGTAGAAGTTTCAGGTTAATAGCACCTGCCTCCTTACCTCCCTATTCGACATTTACTTTTCTTACCCGGCTACCCCGCCCCAAGCCCCTCTACCCTCTTTTTACTTACTCAACAATAAATTCGCAAAAAATTGTTTAATTAAAAAACTTAACTTTTATTTGCGCCCAAACCAAAACGAGACCAATACAAGATTGAGAGCTGTGTAACGCAAATTGCTACAATATTTTTAACTTTATGTTAAAATTAATAAATAAAAAAAATAAAATTTAAAATAAACAAAAAAAAAATTTTAATTTTGTTAAAAGAAATTTTGTATAAAAACTAAGAATTTCTTAATTTGAACACAACTTCGTTGACCATAAACTTATGGTATTATTAGTGTACGGCGTTTTGATCATTAACTTATGATCTTCATCACCACAGAGTGGCTCTCGAATGAGATTTTTTTGCTTATCAGTTACTTGTTGAGCGGACTGTTTGGGACGGGTAACATGAGAAGGGTAACATTAATTCAAATAAATTTGCAATAAACTCAAATTTATTTTTGGAATTTAAATTTTATAATAAAATTCAATAAATTTATTAAATGAAATTTATTTATCAAAACGATCTATCGATTAGTAAATTAGCTTATTTTATGAATCATTAGTTATAATTATATATGTTTTTAATATAAAATATTTAAAATTATTTAAAGTTTATTAGTTGGGAAATTTATATTTGTTTTTAATTGATTATTTCATTAACTTTTAATTATATTTTATGGTTTAATTTAGCCATTCATTAAATTAAAACAAATAAAAAAGTTTTAATAAATTTATTTTAATTTACATTTAAATTAATAAACTAATTTATTTTTAAAATTTTTTAGAAGTAATATGTTAAATTAAATTGATTAAATATTAATATTAGGAAAAAGCAAAACTCAATATTAAATAATTTTAAACTTTATTTTAATTTAAATATAATTTCTGATAAACCTGTATTTAATTTTAAAATAAATTTCTATTACAACGCATATTTTCTAATATATGAATTACAACATTATTTTTATATATGTGTTTGTTTAATTTGCTTACTTGTCATTATATACGTGTCATTGTATTTATTTTATCTCTAAAACGTATTTTCAATTATATTTCAATTGCTTTAATTTGAGCGAAGATTCTACCCACAATTTAGTTATGTTGAATTTTCAAAATTGCTTTAATGACAGTCGTTAAATTGTATTTGTAATAAATTTATTAAAAATAAATTTTTAAATTAATTTTATTATTTTCGCGAATTTTACCGCTGTTAAAATATTTATTTTGTAAGTTTTGTAATTCAAAAATTATCTCAATATATTATAAAATTTATAAAATAATAATTGTTTGAAATTAAAAATTCAATATATTTTTAACATTAATTTTTACAAATAATAAGATATAGTTTATTAATAATTATAAAAAATTTAATAATTTTAATTTTTAATTTATTCATTTTTTTTATTTACATAAAGTTAATTTAGTTAAATAAATTTATAAGCAATTATGACTGCAAGACTATTCGGTATTTAACCAGTTGGCAGTCAGCTATGCATAAGTGGATGAGTGAAGTCATCAATCAGTACAAACGCTTCAGATTTATTGCTTTAAAGAGTGAAATTATTTATGTCTGATTGGAAGTCATACCGTGTGATTAAAAATGGATCATTTGTGTGTTGACATCGAAAAAGGAACCCATAAATCGTAACAAACGACAGTATGTGGGATGTGTCGTCACAATTTTATAATCGTTTAAACTAATTATCGAGAGTTTGCGGTGAAGCGGTTAAACATTAAATCAATGAACACAATGTATAACATAACATAAACATTTTAATAAAGTTGAGCACAAAAACTTTACATTTGAATAGTAGAGCGATTGAGCGCACAGTGAAAATAAATTATACAAATCAATCCATAAAAAATACAAAACTATAGGCTTTGAAGTATATAATAGCGGCAAAAAAGAAATGTTAAAAATATATGCAATAGTCATAATAATAGAGTTAGAGTCAGTGTTAGAGTTAGACATAATTATAATCAATTTGTAATAGGATGTACAATTAATTAAAGTATGTGAATAATAAACTCAATTTAAGTAATAGTTAAGAAATATATAATTTCGAATTCCTTCTAACAATATTTAAAATCAGAAAATATTTATTTTTAAAAATCAAATATTTAATAGAAACAAACTCAATTCAAATATTTATATTAATTATAGTTAATTTATAATATTTATAATAAATTTTAAATTATTTTAAGTTAATTTTGTCATATAATCATTAAGAATTTTTAACAGAATTTTTTTAAATTTTATTTTTAATGATTTTATTAAAATGTAAAAATAGATTTAGATTAATATTCTATTAAATTAATTTTAATAAATTTCAAAACTATTGTCAATAAAATTTTTTAATTTATATATATTTATAATATTAATTTTGTCAAACAGTAAAAGTAATAATAAATTTAAATTAACAAAATAATTTATTTTATATTAAATATTTTGGTTTAGATTGTATTGGCTGATACAATGTTAGATTTATCAACTAGGTACTAATTAATTAATTTTATTTTTTATAAAGGGGCTTTATTAATATTCTTAAAAAGAAATTTATCATACTAGTATTATAGATGTAATCAAAAAACAACTATTTGCCGTTGGAACCATATTTTTAAAAAATTTAGTTTTTGAGTTATTTAATAACAATATTCTGACTTCAATGGAAATTTGGCCAAAATTTCAATTTTACAAATTAATTTAACCCCCGTTCCTTAATTATTTCATCGTAAATTTTTTTTGAACACTTAACTAGGAATAAGGAATAATTTAAGTTGGGTCTCCAAGAAAGTACAAGAGATTTTTTGTATTTTTTAAATATATTAATTATATTGCAACAACATGTGGACTAACAAAAACTCTCCGTCCTATGCGAGAAAGAAAACTTCTTCAACTAAAGGAGATCTTTTTACATATATACAAAAATTTACAGGTTATTTACACAATTAACTATTATTCTGATTTACAATCACTTTCAATGTTAGAATTACTGTTTAAACACTAATTAGTTAAGGTTTTATTTAAATTGTTTTGTTGAAACCCAACATACCATATATCACACGTCACATGTATGCACATGCGAATTGTTCGTTTTTCACTTTGGCAATTACACGTATACTTTTTAATTACATTAAAGCTATTTTCGTTTGTATCGTACTTGACTTATAATATGTATTGTTTTGAGTTTGTAAATAAAATTTAAAGTAAGCGAAGTTTCAATAGTTTCAAAAATTATTTAACCCATAGTCCCTTAAACGCCCCCATTGGCGGCTATAATACAACAAATTTAATTTTATTTTAAAAAATGTATTTAAAAATAATAATGATTATGAAAACTGCCGTCGACACGATAAATCCACTCATAGTAAGCAAAGTCTATGTATTTAGGTCCATTAAACCTATTGTTAGCACTAAATCCTAATAAAAACAGCAATTATTTAAATAACAATTAAAATGTTTAAATTAATTTGAAAGTTAAAATAAAATAAAATTTTTATCTAAAACTAAAAGATTTTAAATCCTCAAGCTAATTTTTTTTAAGTAAAAGAAATATAGATCTACCTCAATGTTAGCCAAAATTAGTGTTAGCAGCAGTTTAGCAATTCTTTTTTGTTACGTTTAAAATTATTAAATTAGTAATAGAGTGAAACTCGAGATTAATGATGAACTCTACAATAAGTTTAAATGTTTCAATCAAATTTCATGAGTTATACAAATGAATTTTTACTTTTTATACTATTAAAATTAATTTTGTCATTGAGTAGTTTTTAATGATTTAAATTCCAAAAATTAATAAACAAACTACTTATAATCCAAATAATAATTTTTTTAAATATACTGTAAATAATTTCAAATTTTTTTATTTTGAATAAATATACAAAAAATAAAGTTTATCATATTTTAACCAAATTTTTATAGCAGAAAAAAAATAAATTTTTAAACATAAATATAACAAATTTAGGTGATTTTTGTTCCCAAAATAAATGTCTAAAAATTTTTAAAATATTAAATATTGATAAATATATTAAAATACAGTTTATTTTAAAATTAAAATTCAATTACAAATCTATATAATTTAAAGAATTTTAGATAATATGATTAAATTATAATTGTTTTTATTAAATTAATTTATTATATTATTATTAAATTAAATTTTACTAATGATTTAAAAAAACTTTTTAAATATTTCTGATTAATTTATTATATTTTATAAAATATTTTGTTTAATATAAAATTAATATTTTTAATAATTGAATCCATTTTACATTTAAATAAATTTAAATATATTAAATTTGATACATTGCAGTATAAAATAAACAAATAAATACTATTTATAATAAGTTTAAGTTTAATTTCAAAATAAATATCAAATTATATTATTGAAAGTACATTAACGAATAAAACTAAATGTTTGTTAACTGACAAGTTATTGTTTAAATGTAAAAATACAAAAATAAAATAGGATTTGATTATGATTCAACATAAGTTTGTGTAATCACAAACTAATAACTAAATTAATATTAGAATTAATTTAATTTATATCCAGAATTAAGTAACAATTATAGTAAATATCGCTGTTGAAAATAAGATTTTTGAACTTAAAATCTAGCACTGTTTTATCTGTTTCAAATGGTCGTTTCGATATGTTTGAATGTATTTCAATTAATTTATATATTAATTAAATAAAATTTAGTTTTAAAAAATGTAAATTCTAATGCATTTTCATAATAGCCCTAAATAGTACATATCTACAAGTATAATTTATATAAATATAATCAGTGCTAAATTAAACAAATAATAATTTTAATTTGATTATTTTCTACACAATTGACAAATTTTGTTTAATAAAATAGGTATAGAGTTATAAAACGATATTTTTACACAAAAATAATATTAAAATAATGTTAAATAAAATTTTAAATTGTAGAATAATATTTTTATTGTTTTAAATTAAGATCAGTATAATAAATTAATCTAGCAAATATTATATAATTTTAATAAATTTTAAAAATATATAAATTTGTAACAGTTTGGTTTATAATTCTAATTAACTTGGTGTATTTGCTTTAATTCAAACTTATAAATTGTTTGACTAATGATTTTTGTAATAGCAAGCTAAATTTGAGTATTTTTTTAAAAAGATTAATTTTTAATTCATTTGAATTTTATTACGGTGTTTGACTGTTTGATACAATTTTATGCAAACGTAATTATAGAAATCTTTTATTATTATCAATTTTTATTAAAATTTTTAGAATTTTATTTAGAAACAAAATTAGAAATTTTAAAAATAATTTAATAATAATCAATTAATACTAAATTAAAAACTTGTTAAAAATAATCAATTTTAATTGAGATTTACAAATTTTGATTATTTGTTTTAGTTTTTTTAAAATTTTAAAATAAAAATTTTTCAACATATTTTTATTTTGTTTAAATTAGTTATAATTTCTTTTTTTGGGTTATTAGTAAAATCTATAGAGTTTAATAAATTTTATTAATTTACAAGTTAATAAAATTACATTTTTGAAACATATAATTTAAACAAACTAAATTTTTTGTATAAATCTATAATTAAACCGAAACTACAATATGGATGTGCTTTATGGGTGTTCACATATGCCTCACATCTGGAGATATTGGCAAAAATACAGAAGAGATTTGCAAGAGTTGTGACAAATTCTCAATATTTAGCGCATAGTCTACCGCTCTATGATCGGCTCAATTGGTTATTAATCTATAATACCATTAAATATGAAGCAATGATATTCATCTATAAGTCGATCAATGGATTCGGGTCACAGTATTCAAAAAATCTTTTTGAAGTGAATACCAATAGAACGAGTCAAAGGACTGGAAAAAAATAGACTCCATATAAATGTGCCAAAACATAAGAAACAATTTTTCAATAATTCAATTTTTTGTAACGGAGTCAAACAATGGAACAGTCTTCCTCTCGACATTAGATCATCACCAGATCTTAAGAATTTTAATACTCGTCTAAAATTTTATAATGTGAATAATTTATTTATTGAATAATGAATTTAATGTAACTTTTATTAGTTTTTCTTTTATAGTTATTTTATTATTGTTTTTTATTATTGTATATATTTTAAATGCCTTTTATAAAAACCAGCTAATGCTGATAGAAATGCTAATAAAATTTGCTTTGATTTGATATAATTTAATTGTAAAATTAATTACCGTACAATTAAGTGGTTGAAAAAAATTTATATATTATAAATATAATCAAGGAATGTGATTATATAAAATAGCTAGATTAATATTTTCAACCACTTAATTGCGATAAACCAAATCAAAAATAAATTTATAATTAGTTGAATTACTTTTAAAAATTTATTTAAAATTTATTTTGGTTTAACGCAATTTAATCAAAATAATCTTTTTTAAAATTTAATGCATGAAAACAGAATAATTTTTTTAACAAAAATATAAGATTGCCGAACGATTTTGAAGGCCAAAGTAAAAGTATAAAAGTTTTAAATATATTATATATTTAATAGTTTATTAAATTTCAGTTTATTCTCAAATTAAAATTTATATAAAATTTGATATAATATAAAAAATTTTTAATAATATAAGAAATTTTAAATAATAATTTAAATTAAAATAGTTTTTAAAAAATTATCTATTATATATGTTTTAAAAAATAAAATTTATTATAACTAAAATTTTAATATAAAATTAATTAAAAAATAAATATGTAAATAAAAAGTTAAATATTATTTTGTTTTTTAAAGTTTTAAATTTGCAAAAATGTTTTCGCCTGATAAGTTTTAAATATTTGGTGATTTTAAATTTGTATAATAATTATCATTACAATAAAATTTTATTAAAAATATTAAACTTTTATATTTTAATTTAATAGTTAATTAGTTTTTGTTATTATATAATTAACTTTAAAATATTTATTTAGAAATTTTTTTATTTTGTGATTACATGTTATTTTGCATTAAGTAAAACCATTTTTAATTAAGACATTAACAAAATTAAAGCAAACAATCAAATAGTAATTGATTAAAACTATTTTTTAAAAAGCATTTGATTTGAATAGTTTTAACCTTTGTTAGTTCGTGGTGATCTCGTTTTGTTTATTAAATTTATATATTAAATGCTAATTTATTTTATGATATTTGTTCGTTTAAGCTAAATAGCAATTTATTTGTGTATTGGTATTGTTTAAACAAATTTTATTTTAAATAAAAATATAGTTTTGTTAATTATTTAAAATATAAATATATATTTGACATTATTGAATTTTAAACAGTATTTTTTATATAAATTATGTAAAGAAAAACAGGTTTAGAAGGACACAAAAAATTGTTTAAAATAAGTTATTTTTTTATTTGCAATTTGTGATCTAAATATATTTTTTCAATTTAAAGCACAAATGTCGAAATAATTGCGTTAATGTTGTTTTCAATTTTAAACATCTCAAACAAAGTGCATCCAAATGTGTGTTGCTTTACCTTATAAAATGAAAACTGTTAGGTTTATTAGTTTTCAGATTAATCTTAATGTATGTGATTATGCAAAAAAAATTTATAACTCCAAAAGGATTTCTTTATGCAAGGCCATTAATTTTAATTTAGTTATTAATGGTCATATCACCGGAAATTATGTTAATCAGGATAGAATAATAATTTTTATATCACCTACCTGAAAGTTTTTTATGCGTAGTTTATGGCTAAACATTTCGTACACTATTAATAAACGGCGCTTGATAAGCAGCTCGTTAATGTTGGACCACTTCCCTAAAGCCTATTATTCTATTATAATCGATCACTTTGACCACTGCATTAACCTGCACCTTGGACAAAAATTTGTTAACTAAAAAACATAAAATTTATATTTTTTAAATCTTAATTTTTGCAACATTAACATTAATAATATATTACATTATTTTTATGTAATTATTTTTAAGTATTAATTAATTGTGTCATTATATAATTTTAACAAGCATATTAAATATTATTTATAATTTTATTTTTTAGAAATCAATATTATTACAAAAAATTAATATTAATTAATATTATTTAATTTATTTATGCATGTTATTTAATTTATTGTTCATTGTATTTATAAATGTTAAAATTAGTTTAAACGCAAATTCTAAATTTCAAATTGACGTTTCATGTTAGTTTTTGTTATAAATCAACAATTAATATTTTTAAATATTTTTATTTTACCATTATATATGTTATATAATTTTAAATGAATTATATAAAAATTTATAAAATTATATTTTATTTATTTAAATTTAAAAACTGTTTAATTACTGATTCCAATTTATAAAGTATTAAAAATTGTCTTGTTAATAAATTAAACAATAAAGTTTTAATTTAAAAACTTTTTATAAACAAAATTATTTATTACAGTCTAGGTCCAATTCGGTCCGTTCCATTTCTATCCCTTATCCATTTTTGTTTCTTATATACTAAAACCAAAAACTATTTACTATAGAAACAATGCTAAACAATTCCATTTTTATCAAGTCCATTTCAGTCAAAATTACATTTTTATCTATATTTTTAAAACAATTTGTATATAAATTAATATAAAACTTGGTTCAATTTTGTCAATAATTTTTAAGCAATTAAAATATACCTAAATAAATAATCTAATAATAAAACTCACTTAAGTAACAATAACTATTTATGTTTTACGCAGTAAAGTGATTGACTATTAATTTAATGTGTGATTTTAACAAATTAAAACAATTTAATATTGTATTTAAAAACTCAAAATACTCAATTGATCAACAATTTTGTCAAATGCAAAAAGACAAAATATTAATACTTTTAAAAATATTAAGCAATTAAAAATTAAACATTTTTTTTCAATAATTATTGTATAAAAATAGTACAGTCAAAACTTAACTAAAGTATGGTACCAAACAAAAATTGGCAATTTATATTCTTGGCGTAGTAATCGAAATTTTTATCATTTTAAACTGCTGTCACTTTCTTAGCTTGATTTTTATTTTTAATTAATGATTTAATTACAAAACATTAAAAATATTAAAATTTAAACTATCAATTTGAGGCGAAGCTGATCTCATTTTAGCTTAAATTTAAACTTCATTTACATTTATTTGTATTTACAGTCAGCGCTCAGTTAATACAAAATTGTACTTGCTTATTGCAACTCATAGCGCGACTCATACCCTTAAACTGTACATGTTTAATTACTACTATGACTGTCATAGCGCTAATCATAACTCTAAACTGTACTTGTTCAGTTTGCGTTTATGACTCTGTACTGTATATGTACTGTATGTGCAGTATATCTCAAATTGTATTTTAATTATACGTTAATTGTCTATCAGGGCCCAATCTCTTCAATTGTCTTTATGTGAGAGCCCAGTCTCGACACACATCACAGTTAGCGCTCAGTCGCTCATTAGTTGTATTGTATCTCTAATTCAGTGATTATTAATTAAATTGATTTTTAATTAACTTCGTGTCTAAAACACTTGACTACTCGCGCGCGACTCATTTCGATCAGTCGATCACTGATCACACATTCTTCGCCAAATTAATGGTTATATTAGAAGAGAACTGATCACTCAAATCGACACATAATCGATACAACTCTCGACAATACAAGACGACTGGATTCGTAATCGCAGGACATATAGTGTGAATCGAATCGGTTTACAATTAATCCTCATTTGCGCGTTAACTCATATGCACCGATTGTAACGCTTGCGTTATCACCGACCGAACAGCACAGTCGACGTCGTATCAAGTGACGCCTCCCAAACGCACGTCACAAATTAAATAATAAATATTAAACTAAAGTTATATAAAGTCTAATTATTTTTAACAAATATAATTTGTATGAATCGATGATTAATTGTGATTATAAATCTTGAATTTTAGAGCAAAAATTAATGTCTTAAATATTTTTAATTTTTTAAACTCAAAGTAAATTTATAATAAATAATTAAAACTTATAACCATTTGAATTTATCCATTATATTTGTCAATTGTGTGATTTATATAAAAACAAAATAAACTTAAAAAAATTTAAATCAATTTTTAAAAGTAACATCAGTTTAAATTTTAAAAATTGCGATAATTTGGTCGACACCATGTTCTTTTTTATCCTTTTTCCATTTTTATTCCTCAATTTTTCTGCCTGACTTACTTGATATAAATAGATCTGGAATGTATTTGTAAACAAATAATAATTTTGAATATGATGTCATGAACTATTTAAAACATTAATAAAGAAAATAACTTTAATATTTAGAACAATTTAGTTAAGTAATTCCTAAATTAAAGCTTATAAAAATATATTTAAATTCAAATATAACATAAAATTTAATATTATTTTAAAAATATTAGTTACTTGACTTTTTTTATTAAAGCAAAAATACATGTGTATTAAATTAATTTTTATTATCTTTACTATTTTTTTGCAATACATTAAATTTTATTAAAATAAATAAATAATAATGTAGCATATCCATAGATTTAACCCAAAATTGTAGCATGCTAAAATCGTAAGAAGTCTATTCCTTATTATATACTGGCATAACAAATGCACATAAAGGTCTGGTGGCTCTGAGCCAAAATATAAGGCTAAAATCAAAGTACAGTTCAGCTATTAGGGATTACAACTGAAAGCTTGATTTTACTTTAACTAGGTACTTTAAGGCGCTCTCGAATATAAAAATAATAGTATTTTACAAAATAAAACCTAAATTTACTTCGAATAGCAATTATTTATAAAAAAAAATTGATCACAAATTTAATAATTATTTAATAAAAACATTTATTTATAATTTTTAAACAAATTATTACTTGTAAATTCAAAAACATGAAGTGCCGTTTCAAACAAAAATACATTATATTTATTTTATTTTAAGCGGATGCCTAAACATCTCAAAATTTTAATTTATAAAAATATTTTGCATCCTAATTTTAATTTTTAAAAATAATTCGCATTCTAATTTTAATTAAGAAAAAATTTATAATTTTCTTTTGAATGTCATCGATAATATAAATGTAAATCAAATATAAGTGTAATTTTGCTTATACAACAATATTAATTTATTGAATTTTAATTAAAAATAAAATTATATTTTGATAAATTTTTAAAAATTGACCATGTTTAGCTTTGTAAAATAACTTTGCTAAATATTAAATGTTATGTAATTTTAATACTAATATTACTAATATAACTAATAATACTAATATTTTATCATTTTAAATAATTAAATTTAAATATTATTAAATAAAAAACAAAAATATATTTTTTGTTATAAATCAATAAATAATATTTTAAAAAATTTAATTTGCCAATATATACAAAATATAAATTTTTAATAAATTAATTGTTAAATTATAAGTTGATGTTTTATTTAATAAAATTTAAAAGACTTGATCAAAATTGTTGTTTCTAATTAATAATATATTAAAAACAATTAATTATATTTTTAAAAATTAATAAATAAATTTACAGTTTTAATAATTTTATAAAAAATATAAATTAATTAATTAATGTAATTTAATAATAAATTTACATTTTAATTTTGCAAAGATATATATATTGTAATAAATCTAATTAATCTACCCATTTTAGCTAGCTTAAACCTATAGTTTAACCACTTATTTCTCAAAAAACATTCTTTTGGTCAATAATTTAGATAAATTAACAAATAAAAATATTACCGATAAATTTTCCTTTTTTGAAGTTTTAAGTCAGAATAACCAGCCCAGGTTTTTTGATACCGAGTGTTATCCAGTACAGTAAAAATAATTTGCAAAAATTAGAGTTTAAACTTAAATATTATAACTTTATTTAAATAATAACATTAATAAAAATTACAAAATAGAGTTAAAACTCAATTAAATTTTAAATCAGAATACGACTAATATTTATACTAATCTATACTTATACTATAGTTATATTTATACTTATACTTGAAATCTTTTAAAGTTTGCTGAAATTAAGTATCATTTTAATAGTTTTCAAGTTTGTCTTTTATAATTGAGTAAAAATTAATAACTTTATAAGTTTTGTCTTTCTAAATAAAAATTATTCTAATTTTGTAAAAGGATTTTAATTTAAAATCTATAAAATTTATGCTAAAAGTGTTGCAAATGTAAAAATATAACCAATATTTTGTTTATAATACATTATATTAAATTCCAAATATACATTTATACTCAATTAACACGTTGAAAATCAAATAAAATTACATAATAACATAACAGATAAATTGAACTCAAACAAAAATTGTAAAAATAAAATCTGCACTTTTGATTATTTAATAATTCAAAATTAAATTACCATTTAAAAAAAATCTTAATCTTATAAATATTTTTTATATTATTAAAGCAAAAATGCCATATATTTGAATTTATTAACAACGCAACAAATCTAACCAGTATTAAATTAGGAATAAAATAAACAACATTTATTTAAATAAAAATTATTAATTTTAAAAAATGTATAATGTAGATTTAATTTTATAATTTTTATATTTTGTATTACAATAAATAAATATAAATTTTATTGACAAAATAAACATTTATTAAAAATATACAAAAAAATACAATTTAGAAAATATTACATTAAATTTTATTTGTTTGGTTATTTGCTCCAAATTTTAAATGTTTTTATAACAAAAATAAAATAATTAAAAATATAAAATATCATTATTTAAAATAATAAATACAAATTATAAAATTAAATTAAATACTTTTAAAACAATTTATGATTTACACATTATAACAATATTTTTGTTTTTATTCAATAATTAAGTCAATGTAAAATTTAATTAAATTTTTTATTAAATATAAATTAAGCACAAATAATTTATTAAATGTTTTTAAGACCAACTTTAACTACTTTGCTATATATAAATAAATATTAACAATAAACTGTAAATTTAAAATTATATAAATTAATATTATATACGAAAATTATCATAAAAAATTTTGGATTATTGTAGCAATTGCTAATTATTTTAGAATATTTTCTATTGAAATACATTTTTAATATTACAGTCATAAATATAATTTTTATTTAATTTTAATTTACAGTCCAATTGAAAAATTTTAAATATATATTCTAAAATATTACAGTTTTTAAAAACAAAATAATACCTAAAATAATTTTGTTAAATCGTTTATTTTATTTTATTTTAAAATAGTTTGAATAAACTTAAAAATAGATTTGATTAAAAAATTATTATTTGTTATTTTGTACTATTGATACACAATCTTATGCAAAATAAATTCTTGCTTTAAATAAATTAATTTTTAAATTTTGACTAACTGAATATTTATTTATAAAATATTTATTTCAAGCGAGTTTGGGTTAAATTTGTATAAAACCCAATTCTAGATTCTAAACTTTTTGTTCAATTATAAATTTTTTATAATAAATTTTAAAAAAATTTATTATTTAATATATAATTTTTAACTGATATAAAAATTTTCAAACTGCAAATTTATTGTTTAATTATTTAAAATTTAATAAAAAAAATTAATATATTATAAATTGGCAATCTACTCAAAAAAATTTTTTAATTTTACTAATTAAGAAATTAAGTTATAATTTAACAAGAAAGTTATTTAAAATTATATAATATATACTCTATATTAGCCAAATTAAATTTATTTTAATTTTATTAATTGATTTATAAAAAAAACACATTTGAAAAATCAATCTGAAACAAAGAATTTTTGTTTAAATTAATTTTAATGATAAAATTTAGTTGGAAGTAAACAAATATTAACATTTTAAATGCAATCAAAAACTTTTTTAAATAAAAGGATAAAATCAATTATATAAATTAACAAGACTGAACAGTATGACCTTAATACATTTTCGGAAATTTGTTGGCAAAATTCTATTAACTAAATAAAAACAGACGTTAAATAATTTCACTCCAAGCTTTAAAATTTTAATATTAATACTTCAAACTAACACAGAATATTAAGTTACTCTATTGCATTTATAATATTGAAAAATAAACAAGCATAAATGTATTTAAATAATCCCAATAATGGTTTACAATTGCCAGACACCTCTGGTGTCTGGCAATGCAAAAAAATAAATATTACAATTGCCAGACACCTTTGGTGTCTGGCAATGCATGTAAATAATTATTACAATTGCCAGACACCTCCGGTGTCTGGCAATGCATAGAAATAATTATTACAATTGCCAAACACCTCTGGTGTCTGGCAATGCATAGAAATAATTATTACAATTGCCAGACACCCCTGGTGTCTGGTAAAGCATAGAAATAATTATTACAATTGCCAGACAACTCCGGTTTTTGGCAATGCATAGAAAATATTATTACAATTGCCAGACACCTCTGGTGTCTGGTAAAGCATAGAAATAATTATTACAATTGCCAGACAACTCCGGTTTCTGGCAATGCATAGAAAATATTATTACAATTGCCAGACACCTCCGGTGTCTGGCAATGCATAAAAATAATCATTACAATTGCCTAGAAATAATTAATTATCTTATTAATTTTACAATTCTAGTGCATTTAATTGTTTGTTTTTTAACATGCGTTTATTTTCAACATTGTTAAAATATTTTTACTTATAAAAATTAGAATTACTTTTATATGGAGAAATGTTTTCTTAGTAATTTTTTATTTAAATAATTTTATTTTGTTTATCTTTTTAATATATTAATTTCCGTGCAATTGATTGCTTGCCTTTTATTTAACGTTCATTTTCAACATTGTTAAAACATTTGTATTTATAAAAATTAAAATTACTTTTATATGGAGAAATGTTTTCTTAGTAATTTTTATTTAAATAATTTTAATTTGTTTATCTTTTTAATCTATTAATTTCCGTGCAATTGATTGTTTGCCTTTTATTATACGTTCATTTTCAACATTGTTAAAACATTTGTATTTATAAAAATTAGAATTACTTAAATTTAGGCAAATGTTTTATTAGTAAATTTCTATTTCATTTGTTATATTTTGTTTATCTTAATCAGCCCTCAAATGTCAAATGTCAAAATTTAAAAATCAAAGCTTAATTTTAGCAAATATATATTAGCAATTAAAATAATCAGTCAAAAATTAGTAGACAAAAGCCCGAAGTTAAATTTAAACAGTCTAATTTAGCAATGAAATGTCAGCAATCAAAATTAACAATCAAATGTTAACAGTCAATATTAGCAATCAAATGTTTGCAGTCAAAATTATCAATAAAATCTAGAATTCAAATGCCAGCAGTCATATGTCAGCAGTTAATATTCAACAATTAAATGTCATTACTAAACATTAGCAATAAAATGCCAGAAGTTAAATATCATCAGTCAAATGTCAGCAATCAAATGTCTGCAGATCAAAATGTCTGCAAAGGGGTCCAAACCAAATCTATATATATACATTTTTTTCAAAAATGTATTAATAATTTAAAAAATTATATTTTTTACAAGATAAAATTCCAATTAATTGTATAAATATTTGTTAAAAATATAACAGAACACAATTGATTATTACAAAAAAGTAATTATATAAAAATACTGTAATATGTTATTAATGTTAATGTTTTCAAAATCAATAATTGTTTGTAGAGTTAATTATTAAAAGCAACATAAACACAAATATGCCAACTTTATTGTTTTAAATTTTTTTAAATGTCTTTATAGCACAAATTGTGAACTATACCAAAATAATTATATTTTAAACAATCGATTTAGATATTTCTCTACAGATACTGTTCTTCTGTACATAATTTATAAAATAATTATTTAGAATTAAATGTTTTTGTCAACGATTAAATTGCAACTACTTAAATATTAACAAATCTATAATTTTTTTAAAGCAATTAGTTTTAAACAATCCAAATACAAAAATAAATTGCCATTTATAAGGGTAATCAATAAGTTTGGCGCCAACAAGAATTTAAATAATTCTTAAATTATAAGAGATAATTAAGTTCTGTAAATTGAATTTAATAAATGTATTTAAAAATGATATAATGTATATTTAGATTTTTTCAACTCATGACTCATA
>JAQFXP010001448.1:0-19269 GCA_034693685.1 Belba bartosi
CATTATATTTTATACAAAATAAATATTTTTGAGATAATTAATAAATTTTATTCCAAATTGTCATTAATTATTGAATAAACTTTTATTTATAAACAAATTTCAAATAACTAATTAAAATATTAATAAAATTTTTCGAATAGAAAATTTGATTCATAAAAATGTATGAAAAGTGATTTAAGTGAAAAATGCATTTCCAATTCCTTACATTACTTTTCTTACATTTAGAACAATTAGTTATGTAAGAAAGAATTAGTTGTGAAAGAATTTTTTATATAAAAATCTTCAAAAAAAAAATTAAATTAAAGTACAAATTGAAATATAAAAAAAATTTAATAATAACTAATTACATTGATGACTTAGTTTGATAATAGCGAACACATCCTATAAAGACTGTTGTCATAAAAATTAATGATTTATTTAAATATTTTATTTTGAAAAATTTAATATTTAAAGTAAACGACAGACTGGTCTGTAATCCACAATTGAGCCGAACCTACAAATTCCAAACTTAAGAATTTTAATTTATAAAACATTTCTCTCCCTTAATATTGATGATGTTTTTGGATTATTTTTACCCAAAGTCTTGAGGGCTATCCCATCCGATCAAAAGAGAAAGTAATGAAATACAAGTTTATGGCCTTATATGAAATGGTAGACAAAAAGCATTAAAATGTTTTAAAATATAAATATTTGAGTGAAGTTGACTCTATGGGTCGATCACTCAGGGAATGCCTTTCAAGAATAAAAGACAATAGAATTGAAGGCAATTCGACTGACATCGCCCTTCACTCCGAGTTTAAATAAATTGAGAAATTTATTCTAAACCACAATTGAGAGAACGTCTGCAGTAATAACTCGTTATTACGATCTGTCATCAAAAGTAAGAGTCAGGACGAGTCACGTCTCGATCTATACAAGTCTTGTTTGCATTGCATTCGAGTTGTGATCGCTTTTTCCAGAATCGCTTTAGAAATCATCATTATTTTCATTACTATTTCTTTTTTAACGCTTAAGACTTGTTATGGATTTTCTTTATTGATAGCATAGAATAGCTTCGGGTTATGAAAGTCATTGAAAAATTGGGAGTGAATTGAAAAGTGAAGACAAGACGAGAGGACGAGTCAGAAGAAGCAGCAGAAGAAGAGCTGCGGTCGACAAGAGTTCTCTAAACTTGTATTTAAAGACACCTCAAAATTCAAACTCTCAGTTGAATGAAATATTTGAGATAAGCGGTTACTTACACTTGCAGTGACTGTGTCTTACGGTTTAGCCAAAAATGTTTCTCAATTTTAAGATTGTATGTAATGTTTGAATTTGTTTTTTAAATTTCAAATTGCTTAGAATTTATTATTTTATGTAATTATTATTTTTATTATTTAGGTTTTGTTATCAATATTTGTTGTCTCTGTTCTTACATTGAATACAAATTTACAGCGAAATAAAAAGTGTATCAAAGGATTACCACTAAAGGTATGTAAAATAGATATTCATAACCAGTTTTTATTATTTTTAGTTATTCTTTTTTCCCCTTTTTTTGCTATTCTGCTACTTTGCAAACTAACCAATAGTTTAAAGAATTAGTAAAAAGAGCTATCGATGAAAGTAATGCCGAAAAAGTAGAAAATCAATCGGAAAATAAAACCGAACCAAAAGAAAGCTCAACCGAAGCGCCCATTGATTTGAAGATTGATTTGCCTAAAGATGTAGCGAATGAAGTGCCAAAAGTTGAGCCAAACAAAGAGGAGACGAGAAAAGAGTTCGAAGTGAAGAGAGAGGGCGAGAGGATTGAGAAGGAGGGGGAGGGGGAGGACGAGGAGAGAACGGTCAGTCCGCCGACGCCTAAAGAAGTCGAAGTAATGACACCTCAGTCTCCAACGCCATCGCCGCCTATATTTCGGCCGACACCCCCACCAATGCCAACAACACCCCCGACAGCGCCTCCAAACACACCTGTATTTCCAGTTCGGCCAACATTCCCGACAAACAATTTCCCGAATTATTGGCAAAACCCTAATTGGGGTAATTGGGGCCGATTTGTGCCGACTCAGTCCAATTGGCCGCAACAGTGGCCATCATTGGGTTGGCCATCCCGTCCCTCTGTACCACAAACTCCGGGCTTTAATCCGAGTAATGTAAACCCAAGTCAATATTCTCCCGGCTCTTTCGGATCGATCCCGAACTCAGGTATTCCTACCTTTTCATTCATTGTTCCACAAAATCCATATCCGGGCGGACGTGGATTTCAATACCCGGGAAGTCAGCCCACATATCCAAGCTTCCAACCCAGAGGTTATGACCCGAGGTTTGGTTCTTCAGGTGGTGCAACACCTGGCTATTATCCAGGAACTGGTGGTCAGACGCCAGGGTATTATCCGGGAGTTGGTGGACAAACACCCAGTTATTATCCAGGAATTGGTGGACAATCACCCGGCTTTTACCCAGGAACTGGCGGACAAACTCCAAGCTATTATCCTGGAGCTGGAGGACAAACACCTAGATATAATCCTGGCGCTGGGGGACAGACACCGCGATATTTTCCAGGTATAGGAGGACAACCAGGAGTTGGAGGACAATCGCCTCCTCAACAACCTGCTGACCCCAACAGACCAATGGGTCCAATGGGACCTGAGTTTAATGATCCGGACGTTACGATGATTGACCCAAACTTAATGCCTGGCAATAATGCCGGCCGAAGCTACCCGGGTAGTGGTTCTCGGTTTGTAAGCAAGTAATGCATAATTGAGACAAAACTTTGTTTTTCATAAATACATACAATCAGTAAAAATAATTTATAATAAAATTTAAAATTCATTAAAAAATAACATAAATAAAAATTTACATAAAATTCGATTCAACCAAAAATAGATGTTTTTGAAGGATTTAAATAAATAATAAAATAAACGGAAAAATTCAATCGCTTTATCTCAATGACAAATATCTAATTAATTATGTAATTCGACTTATATAGAGATCGGCGACAATTAGTGCAACAAATCATAAATTATTGATTTGAAACACAATTTTTCTTTACTGGCATTGAAATCAATTTTTCAATTACAACATAAAATGCGTTAACTCATTCAATGAGTTGATAAAAACTGAAGGATTTATTTCAAACTCTTATATAAAACGGGAAATTATATCAAATAATAAATTAATTATTAATCGATTATTCTTTTGTTTGACAATTAATAAATTTTCGAAACCAGTAATAATTTGAGAAAAAAAAATTAATAAATTATAAAAACATTATTTTTAAAATGATTTGAAAAACTTTATTACAAAAAAGATAAAAATATATAAAACAATCTTTTAATTAATTCTTAATACATAAGTTATAAATGCAATCAATAAATGAATAATATTATAGAACTAAATAAAAAAAAATTTGGCAAAAATTTACTTTTTATATAATTATAGTAATTATGACAAAATTTACATTAAATTGAAACTAAGATTTGCTTCAAATGATTAATAGATTCTTCAATTAAAAGACAAACTCTTATTAAGTGTTGAAAAAAGACTTAAATTTCAAAAACATTTTCTTCAATTATTAGAAAAAAAAAGAAATTCTTAAAAAAAAAGTTTTGAATTAAGTATAAGAAAAAGTAAAAAAATGTCAGAATTTCAAGAAATAATTATTTTGAGGTTAAAAATGCAAAACAAAGTTAAGAATAAATTTCTTATTCGAGAAGAACTGATTGTTTCGATTAAACAAAAACATATATTAAGTAAAAATATAAAACGAGAAAAATATTTCAACGGAATTATATAAATGGAATAAAAATTCTTTTAAATAAAGATAAAAGTTATAAATTATGCAAAAAACCTGTTGAGGACAGTCGTACAGTCATTACTCTCTGAGTCCTCTCTGTTGTTGCTGAAGCATAATCGCGGCCCTCATATAGATTGGCGCTGAGTTTGCTATTAATTTCAATTTAAAAATATATATATAAATAAATATTTGTACTGCATATTCAGCTGGTAAAAAATATTATATTTAAATAAAAATAAATTTAAGTTCAAACAAGTTTAGTAATAATATCAATTGTATCAAACCTTGTGCTGCGGCGACCGCGGGATGTATTGGCGGCTGAAAGCACTTGACGTGTTCGACAGTATTCGCGTCTCCGTTCGCATTCGTTAGGAATTTATTCAAAATTGAAAATATTTGTGAATTCAATACTTGAAATCTTCGAACTCTGTCGACCATTCGTTTTAATGGCTTTCGATTCAAATTAATTGTTAATTAATTTAAGTCTAATCTAAACGATAAACAAAACTCACAATTCCGCGAACGACTTCATCTTTTCCATCAACTCTTTGAACTTTAAGCAAATGATAACTAAAATCGAGTGATTCGAACCGCTTGTGCTGACCTAACAGTGTGATCATTGTAGCGCCGGACCAATTGAGTCCTTCGCCGAACAGCTCTTCTATTGTGAACTCTCCGTCGCCGACAGGAATGCAATAAATGAACTGAAGGGCTGACCACAACCGATGGAATTCTATACATTCGTCGACATAAATCACTCCATTAGGCGGTGGCGACCGATTCGAACCGATCCAAATGGACGCCTGTTCTTCACTCTCGAGCATAAAACCACGAATTCGTTGTAATATTGTCTCAAATATCGAAAGTCCGCAACAGAGCCTCTCTTTAGTCAACAAATCGCCTTCCCGTGCAATTGACGCTTGCTTTACATTATAAGAAGTTAATAGTTAATAGTTATTAATTATAATTAATATTCAATTCAAATATCTTTTAATACATACTTTAGGCGTTCCTAGTCTTTCAATATTAGGCACGACCTGTAAGGGCGCATATTTTGCTTCTAATCGTTTGATTTTAGTTTCGGGTTTTTCCCCGTCTTTGCAGTAAAGTCGGGGCAATATGTTCTGAAAGGGCGCCGCCTCTAGCAGGTCACACACCTCCTCTTGCGACTAAATAATAATTGCATTAATTATATTAATTAAATTCAAGCCTAACCCCAATTTAGACCTACCAGTGCCTGTTCAATGAGCAAACAGAAGAGCAAAGCGTTTCCAATTTCCCGAAAACTTTGAAACATTTCAGTCTTAACGTCCGGATATTGTATAATATCCCTGAGTTGAGCCTGGTAGTACTCGAGCACACCGGTAGAGCCGTAGTCATAAAGTGGTAATTTGCAGACTTTGGGCATAACTGTCATCAATGTCTTGACGTACTGTGCGATTGTGCCCTGAAGTAGACTTTTGACAATTTTTAATAATTCTTCGATAACGACAGCTATTCCTTGATATCCGAGTAGTCGACACATTGACCGGAAATGAGGCGCTCCTACAAACCCATTGTTTAAGGAATAGATATTCATATACGCGATGTTCAGGGCTTTAGTGCCGTAGAGATAATAGGCCGGTTGGGACTGAGGCTGAACTGACTGTTTCTCGCGCTGCAGGTTATTCAGGTGTGGCGTCAGATTGGGTGCATATGAAGGCATTTTAATGAACCGTTGAGTCGATGAGTTGAAGCAATAAGTCGGCAAAAAATCATAATTTAATTCCCAAAACACATGTAGTGTTATGCGTCCGTACGGCGCAGACACGTTGTGGTTGGCCTCTCGTAGTAGTGAATCGAATGAATCTGAGACAAAGACAAAGACAAACCATTTTAGTGTTAATTCAAAAATTCACTATATTTTCAAAACAATAATAAGTTATAAATACAAACCGAGATCTATGTATTTGGAGAGCAGTTTATGCGTAAATTTATTCAAAGTGACCAAACCCTCCAACTCTATAATTGCGGTCAAATCGGAGCCCTCGAAGCGAGTGATTGCGAGCTCTAAGCTCTTCAACATTGAGGCGTTCAGGCGTTGAGCAATCAGTCGATTCAAGTCAATGGTTCGGCCGAGTAGTTGCAGATGCCTTTGCTTAAGAAGAGTGTCGTATCGGTTCGCTTGAGGCCACGAGAACTTGATATTAAGAGCGGCTGCTTCTGACCGAAAACGTTTGTCCAATAGTATACTTCCGGCCAAATGCTTATAATAAGCAAATATCTGTTCCGAGAGTTTATATACGAACTGATCGAAACATAGATTGACTTCAGCCTCGACTTCGTCGTAGAGGAACTGTTTCTTGAATTTAGTCAACGCATAATGCGCTGAATCGTTGTATAAATCCAATGGATATAAAACGCATCTATTATTTCAATAATAAGTCAATTCAATTCAAATCTTTTCAAATAATTCAAAAACAAAACAATAATTTTAATAAGCAATAAATGACTGACTCCATCATTGAAGGGTCTTTTGTCTTCAAAATCTGATCGGTTAGAATCCAAGGCAACGACATCTCAATCGGAAACTTAATTTTAACAATTATAATTTGTTTAAAAATTTAATCAAAATTTGTTTCCAATATTAATTGCACTAAAAAATCTAATTAAATGTTAATTTGATATATCATGCACTCAAATAGGTGTCCATTCATGCATTAAAGACATTCTAATTGACACTAAAATTGAATTATCGATAAAATCTTATCAATTAGACAGAGAACGAAAGGACCAAAAATGATATAAACCTGAGTTCGCTTTTCCAATGACATAATGTCTTTACATATGTCTGTGTGAACGTGTTTTACTGTACACTATAATTGAAATTATAATCAAAATAATTAAAACACAGTTTTCGAATTGACTCGTTTTGAAGAACACGAATAAACACAAGAATTACACCAAAATTGACGATTCATTTGAGAATAAAAATTAATTAAATGTCACAAAAGACGACATCGATTACAACACTCGACACAAATTAACAAATAAATGTTTGAAAGAGTGGTCAGACCTGTATCCTCTTTCCCATTGTCATCTCTAAGTAGAACTCCCGATACCAGAGCTGTGATAAGTCACAGCATTCGCGCAATGTTTCTAAACAAATAAGAATTAAATCAATTTTAAACCAATTTCTCAAATACTATCAAATAAACAATTGAATTACGGCTGAAGTTTAAGAGATAACTCCAATAAAATGAGTTCTTATGAAACTGATCGATGGCGAGTAAGTAATGTCCGTCGATGTCCTTCCGTAGCGTTCTTCTGCCGGAGAGCGCCTTATCGCTGATCAATGACTCCAATTGTGTCCTAACCATATACAACTGGGTGGTCGACGGCCCGACATTCCTTCGCGGGACCTTCACCTCGATATCCGCAGAAGTTATTGTTGACTTTCCGCCTAAACCAGATTAGAATAAATATAACAAATTATATATTCGATTAAAATTATTTAAGTAATGTTTAATAATAATTGTTTTATAAATCTACAACATTTTGGCCAAACCTTTAAGCAAAGAGTCTTCAAATCCCTTCATATAGTCAGCACAGGTATCCCTAACCGAAGAGATCATAGTCCTAACCACATCCTTTTTGTTTTTAACGGCTTTCCTCAGCGGTTCGCGAAGTGTTATCTGAACAAAGTCCTGCAAATCTGAATATATGGCTCGTCTAATGGCATCAGTAAATACAGTTTCCATTCGATTCATCAGAACTTGTAATCCCTTAACCATTGCTATGCACTCTATTAACGCATACTTCTCGTCGTCATTATAGTTATACCGAGTGGCGCGTTCGTACTCCTCGGCCTCCATTGGACACTGTTTGTTCTGATGATGGTCTGTCGGGTGCATCAGTTTCCAAGAATAGAGTTCTGTGACGTGTGTTGTCCAGTCGGACAACAATTGAATTCCTGTTTAGAAATATATCGAAACATTAAAACAGTTTCAATGACTAGCTATAGCTTTAATGCCAACCTTTAAGCGCTAATTGTAGTAATTGTTTGTTTTCGACGTCACTTCTCGGCGCCTCCTTTATAGTAGTGGTCACTTCGTTCGAATGTCGGGAGAGTTCGGAAATAAAGGCCACGTAATCGTCACGAATGGTCGGCAGATACTGAAGAATGTCGGCCTGGGGTGAGCTTGTGGTCACATTCGAACTCATTGGCCATTTGGTGGCGTCATAATGGGGTGACTTCTTGATGTATGTCTGAAACGGTGCGATTTGCATATCTCCAAAGAGTGGAACCATTTCGAGTGACTTAAAAATGCGGTCAATTCGGGCCAAATTGATCCGTTTCTTGGCGTCGAGTTTATTGATATTACAGGACTTGCTGTCCATTAGGAAAAGCGTAAATCCGATCACTTTGACCAACATATGCTTCTCTGAGGGCAAGACATATAACTTGTTTTCATACATAGTTGTGAAGAGAGTGACGATATCGCAAAACAGCTCTTCGTAACCATTAATCTTCTCGAGACTCTCTTTGAGCGAATCCCTAATCTTGTTCTGCATCGCCAGAAACATCGACAGATTCTGCGACTCCTGTAGGCTCTGGGAGTCGGACAACACTTTTAGGAATTGAGCGGCTCTTCGATAAGTCGCGTAATCGTTCTTTACGGAAGATTTCATATTTTTTAATTCATCCAAAACTGCGAACATATTTATAAATTTGCCTAAAATTAAACAAAACTTTTCATTCTTTTTCTCCTTAATTATTTAAAGTATTGATTCAATTCAAACCTAAAGTCAAAAGATATGCTTCGGAGACAAACGTAGCGTTAGTTTTCTTCTGCGAGCCGTCAGCCGACAGACCGGCATTAGATGTATGGCAAAGACGTCTGACTTCAGTGCAAAACCGGTCGATCGCTTCCCTTTGAAAATACATAAAAGCCAACAGTTTGTCGACTTCTGGTCCCAACACTTCCACTGTCTTCTCGTATATCTCAACTCTATTCGGCTGTTCGTTAGACTTGGGCTGAGGTATGGCTCGGGAACAACACCTCCAGGTGTACAGCATTACGGCATGAGATTCGCCTAAGATTTCAATCGATATATCAGTTTAAAAGACGTATCAAATCAACGGCTTTTGGCTTTTGTGCCAAACCTTTGTCTAACATCACATTCAAATGGCACTGAACTGTCGCCTCTTCTATATATTTGGCTACTCCGCACACAAACGCATTCCTGTCCTCGAAGTTTGTGTCAAAGTTTACGTGATATACGACCGACCAGTTCTCACCTAACAGTCAATCCAAATCACAATAAAATCGCCGAATGAATGGCCAATCAAATGGTCACAAAATGGCTAATAGAAAGGTCTGCCAATCAGACACTTACCGGCAATACATGGCTGAGAGTCGGGTAAGTCGAGCTCATCCAAGACGTCGACATTACTGAGTGCGTCACTCAATGTCACCCTTTCTATCACTTCCTGTTGTCCAGACATTTCAGTTTTGCAATTAGTTTAACAAAATTATTAATAAATAACTAATTAATTAAATAAATAAACAATTGTTTGCATTGAACGCCCATTTGTTTTGACATATCTTGTGGTCAACTCTAACGGCAGACATATTGCTGGTTGTGTTGGTTTGTTCGCTTGTGTTGGTTGCTATGACAACGTACTGAATGTATGACGCCTTGAATGCATTTTCAGTAATATTTGTCTCAAATTTAAAAGTCTTCTGTTTTTCATCAATTTTTTCATTTCTTTTAGTTTTAGATTTTGTTTAATTAATTTAATTCATATTTTTACAAATTGTTTATTTGTTTAATAGTTTGACTGAATGACTGATTGTTTTGGACATAAAGTGTTTTTTAGTGAAATCTCAATTAGTTTTGTGATAAGTATTGCATCAAAACAATGACCGCTGAAGGAGAGAAGAAAAAGAAAGCGATTCAGAGATATTCGCCGCCGAAGAGCGGCGATAGAATAAATGGGTTTACTCTCGAGAATGTGATCCAAAAGAGTGGCGATTGTTATGTCTTTGTCTGCTATTATCTCGACGACATTAACCGAAAATATGTGACAAAAATCGGTGTTCGGACGGAAGCGTCTCGACTCGCCCTCGAGATTCAACACTACAAGAGTTTGGACGGCATTACAGGCATTCCTCAGTATTTTTACGCTAAAAAGTTGGTCTCATTTTTCATTTTGTTATTAAATTTATGTACTATTAATTAAATTAATTAAATTGTTGGGACAGTTGGTCGGTGTGTGACGAGCACTGGGATAACACCGATTGGTCACAGATTGTGATCGAAAAGCTGTTGAATTGGTTCTCAAATACAAGTAGTCCTACACTCAGTCTAATGCAAACACTATCACTGGAGGAACTGATTCCGATTGCTGTCCAACAAATCGATGCATTGGAATCGGTTCACAGCAGAGGACTACTGCACAGAGGCGTCAAACCCGACAACTTTGTTATGTCCGAAGATATGACAAAAGTTTATTTAATAGACTTTAATAAATCAAAATCATATTTACGTCCAAATGGTAATCATGTGATTAAAAGACAAAATATTGAGAAATTGCCGATAGGTTTGCCTTTCTTTCATTCAATTAACTATTTGAACGGCTGTCGGCGCTCACGACGGGATGACATGGAGTCACTCGGCCTCTGTTGGGTCTATCTGTTGAAAGGGGAGCTGCCCTGGAGTCGAGTGAAGAGATATCCGAATCAGTTCTCCAATTATATCAAATCTATTCGAAGTGTTGTCAATAAGATCTCAATTCAAGACATTTGCAAAGGTATTGTCAATTGTTTTGTATTTATTTATATTTCAATTAATTGTTTTATTTAATCGAATTTCGAGGCCTTCCGGAGAATATCGAAAAATATTTGCAAATCTGCCGACAAATGGATTTCTATTCCGAACCCAATTATGAAGAGCTTCGAAGACTGATTGCAAACATTTCGATTGATTTGAATTATAATCAAAATAATCAAAACAATGACATTAACATGAATTCGGTTTAAATTGATATTATTATTACTTTTCATTAATTTTTGTTTTTGAATTTAATTTTAACCGATTTCTGTATTTGATTTATTTTTCAAACTTTATTTATATTTCAATTTTGCTAAATAAGGACAATATATCAATATTTATCTATTTTTTCACATTTCTGTTAATTTTGTATTAATTGTTTTGTATATAAAATAAAATTAATTTTTCAATTAATTGTCAATTGTTTGTAAAGTGGTGTTAGTGTAAGGCATCGGTGATTACTTGCTCTGAATCAGCGCTCGTTTTGTTTATTATTTTCAAAACCAGTGCCGGAAGTGTTGGAAACGATGGCGTTCTTGTGATGATGTCTGAACCTCTGGTCATGTCTATACTATCATTATATCATTATGTCAACATTTATGTATACATTGCTTTAGTTTTGGAGATACAGTATTGTTGTGTTTTTTTAGAGAACATAAACTTTAAGTTTTTCAAATTATAATTAAAATAAAATAAATATTTATCAATTAAAAAAAATGACAATTTAGCATGTACAGTAATTAGTACGGTATAAATAAATCAACTATTTATTTAGAAATTGGAATTTATGTTATTGTTATTTATTATCAAATATTATAGTTATTTGCATTTTAGAGGAAAATTAATTTCTGGGTTTAACTATTAATATGTTATGGAATATCCGTTCTCTTAAACCATTTACTAATTTAATTCATAGTTAACTCAAATCAAAAACAAATTTTAATTCATTATATAAAACATCAATCGAATGCTTAGTTTGCAATAAATGATATATTTTCTAAAATTAATTTTTGTTTAATTAAGTTATTAGAGTAATGCCAATGAATTCGATTAATGTCGTAGATCTTGCGACCAATTTCTGGTCTAATCTACACAACTCATCAGTACTGATGCCATATGTGTTCAAAGAATTGGATCGAAAATACAATTCTAAGACTAAGATAAGAAAATTAAAAGAAACTGATCCAGATTTGGCCGAAAGTCTGAGCGGAAAGGTAGCCGTCATAACTGGTGGCACCCGGGGGTTGGGCGCAGAGGTGGTTAAAGTGTTGCTCAGAAAGGACTGCCACGTAATCACCGGTTCTTCAGCGAAGAGTGAATTAGAAATTCAGAAACGATACGATGCGTTGATGACAGATATCCCGGCCGGTAAGGGCAAGCTAGAGATCTGGAACCTAGATCTGAGTGTTATGGACTCAGTGGCCGAGTTCGCTAAGAAATTCAAAGCTACGACACTTCCGATCAATTACTTCATAGCAAACGCCGGAATGTTTTCGCAGAGTTTAAAGTTAACCCGCGATCAGTTTGAAGAACAGTTTGCTATCAATTATTTGAGTCATTGTCTGCTAATCGACCACTTTTTGAAGGAATTGCTGGAAACGGGTCGGGAGTCTAAGTGCGAGTCCCGAATAGTGTTGGTGTCGTCAGGTATGCATAAAGTAGCGCACATTCGGTTCGATGACCTCAGTCTACAAATGAGTCGATGCGCCCCTTATTTTGCTTACGGACAGTCGAAGTTGGCTTTAATTATGTTTGCAAACCGAATGAGTCGGTGGCTCGAGGAGAAAGAGGGCGATTGGCGACAATATGTAACCGTCAATAGCTTACATCCGGGCGTTTGTAATACCGATTTTTTGTCAACTTTTCCGTTAGCCTCGGAAATGAGGCCTTTGGCGGCGCATGCATTCAGAGTAAGTTATTCACTTATGGTTAATCTGAATTACGTTTAGTTAAACAAATAAATTTTTGTAAAATTAAACAGCATACTTTTTAATCAATTAATTAGAACTGTTTCATGAATTTTTGAGAAACTAGAACAAAAATATTTTTATCTACAATTAAAAACATCTACATCTACAATATTTTGATTATTTCCACAACAAATAAATTGTTTTAAAAAATAAAGATATTTTTGTTCTAATTGGAAAAAATGCACTGTATATTTATGTTTATAATGTTATATGCATTTTAAGTTAGCTAGTTATTTGATAATTTATGTATTTGATGTGAATTGGCAGTTTCTCGATAGCTGATTTTATAAATTTTATATTTGCCAAAAGTAAAGACTTAAATTTAGCATATTTTTATTACTGAAATTGCCGAATTAAATTATATATAACAATAATATTATTATTGTTGAGAATAAAATTTATTCAAGTAATATATAATAATATTTATTATTTATAAAAGTAACAAAATTTTATGAATAAATAAAGCCACTTACCAGTTAGAAACTATTATTAACACCATTGAGAAGATCGGTCGATCCAGGGGGATTAGTGGAGGGATTTTTTTTTACTTTGACCAATAACCTAGGGATATAAAGGGAGGAATTCTTTTAAAAACGCTCAAAAAATTCATATATTAATAATAAATTTTTTACCCAATTTAATTGAATTTAAACCCGATTTAGCACTAAATTGGGGATAATTTCCTCTTTTTGGCTTAAAATCCAAAAAATTTCCTTTGGCGGCCGGCAAGTCTTGGGAAAGGGAGTACCTTTTTGCGGTCTAAATGTTAGGGAGGATAAATGACAATTTTAAAAATCAGGGGATTTTGCCTGATTTCCCTTTTTCAATCCCTGGATGAGAACAATATAATTATTAAAACATTTACTTTATAACAGTCATGGTATGCCTTTATATGAGTAGTTTACAAAATTCATTATAAATTAATTGATAATAATTAAACTTTACTGAAAATATTAAAGTTTCTTTAAGTTTAATACTTTTAAATATTAATATTGAATTCATGAACAAATAAAAACTAACGAGTAAGCTTGCATTATTTTATTAATTTAGCTATAAAGTGGCTCTATTTGGCACTTAAATTACATTCTTTCCGTTTATGATTATTAATATTTACCATTTTTAAAAATAGTTTTTATTTCTAATTTATAATCTATTTTATTTTTATATCATAAACAAAATTTAAATGGTTTTTAATCTAACTTAATTTTTATAGTACACACAAAAAAGAGTTTTATAAATAAAGTAATTTGGGTTTAAAATATGAAATATTAATATTTACATTGTAAATTTCGTTTGATCTAATATGTACAGAATTTATTTTTATTTCAATTTTATTATGTCCTTAAGATATTTTGTGAAAAATTCTATTTTTAACAAATATTTGTGACTATTTCGACATAATGCTTAACTAGATAAACATTTTCTATTCAATACAGTTTTGAATTTAAAAAATAAATATTTTTTTAAATAAAAAAATTAAAGGAAAACATTTTAAAGGAAAATAAAATTAATGTTTTTTTAATTCAGGTAAACACAAAATATTGAAATAATATTATAATATTCGTTGATATTAAATAATTAAATATTAAAAAATATTAAATATTCTAAGAATTTTAATATATTTTATTTAGTTATTTAAATGTGAAATACCCATAAAAGCATGAATTTAGAAATTAAAAATCATTCAAATTATTTAAAAATATTAAAATTTTTTGTATAAATAATGAATTAACTTATTTATTTTAATGGAAATCTGAAATTTTATTTTAAATATAAATTTTTTGAACAAATTGAATAATTTATAAAGTATTATTTATAACCAAGAACTATTTTTGTTATTTTAAATTAATTTCTACCAAGTCATGACAGTTGCTCTAACTTGCCCTGTGGCATATAAATTTAGTTTGTCATTTGATGTGCAAAAAAATTATATTTTTGCTTGTGTCAACATTTTTGCTTTATTAGTTTTACTGATAATAAAATTTTTTTGGAACAAAAAGTTATGTCTATTGTTTATTAAGTCTTTTGTTTCTCTAAATCGTATTATTTATTTTGAATCATAAAAGTCGGCTCAAGAAGGGGCGGAAACAACGATTTACGCAACACTTTCATCAGAAATGACTGGCATTAGTGGCAAGTACTTGGAAGACAGTGCTATAGAGCACCCGGCGATTGATGCCTTGAAAGTGAAGGATCAAAACAAATTGTGGTAATTATTAATTATTATTATTGTTATATTTATAAATTGGCATTTGTTTGAATTGTTTTAATTAATTTTGTTTATAGGAATGCAACCTGGAACATTCTAGAGAAGTGGACTATTTATAATTGGAATTCAGCAAAATCTAATTGAGCGAAATTTACAAACATTAAAACCTTTATAATCGGATTAAAATTTATTAAAATTTTCTAAAATAGCAAATGCATTAATAACAAATTTTTTAAATATAACTATATATTTTCAAACACCAAATTGAGTTTTTAATTTTAATGCTTTTTACTTTGCATTATAAGCAGGAATTGAGAAGGTCGGCCAATCCAGGGAGAGGGGGGATCAGGAGAAGTATTTTATTTTCAAAAACGCTCAAAAAGTCTATTTATTCATAATAAAATTTTACCTGATTTAACTGGATTTAAACCGGATTTAGCAACAACAACTTAAAAACTTTTAAAATGGTACTTTTTCGAAAACCAAATGCTAGGAAAGATAAATGCTTATTTTCAAAATCAAAAGGATTTTTGCCTAATTCCTCTTCACAAATCCTGATTATAAGTATCATTAATTAATTAGTAATTATTTGGGTTTTATTTTTGTAAAATAAATTCTTATTAAATAAATATAAAATTAAATATAATAAAATAGATAATAGGGCTCAATATAAAGCATAAATTATTAATGTTTTGCTGTTTACTATTTATAGATTTCGCTATTATAGCCATTTGATATAAACCAGATTTAAAGTATTATGTTTTCTTTAAAAGTAATTTTATAGGTTAAAATATTTTATTTTTAAAATTTCTTTTAACAAAAATTTCAGGATTTGTCAAAAATTTAACTTTAATTTCAATTTTTACAATCTATTTTAAAAATTTTATTTAAATTTAAGTAAAATCTAAAAATTTTAAGCAAAGTTTGAATTAAGTTTTTTTGTTGTAAACTTTTATTGCATTAAATATTTATCTCTTTTTTTATTTTATATATTCTGAAGCATATATTTAACATATGATATTATATATATAATATAATATCTCTTTTTTAAAATTTAATAAATTAATAAATTTTAGTTTTTAAAAGAATTCTTAAGTGAAAACTTTTTTGATATATTATTCAATTGTAGTATTAAAAGCAAATAAAAGCAAATGATGTATAGAATGACAAATTATGTCTAACTTTATTACACAAAAGCACTGCAAAAAATATTTGATTAAAAAGTAGATTGCGTTAAAAAAATTTAATTAAAAGTCCAAATTAAATGCTAAAAAACAGATTTAAAATTCTTGTTATAAATGTTGCCAAATTGCAAACCAAATAAAGAATTAATTACAGTTGAATCTTTCAATAGTAAACTTCTTCATAGCGTATATTTTTATGTAGTGTATACTAAGTTATTCACATGGCGAATTTTATATTTAATTAATAAAAAAATTTCTATTTTAAATAAACTTCCGTTTAGTGTATATCTTTGTTAATATACAAAATTACATGTATTTATGTTTCAAATCCATTCTCTATTGTGAACAATACTTAAAATGTTAACCAAAACACATTAATTGCGTCAATATAATTAATTATTTATTTTTAAATTTTCAAAACTATAGCCCTAACATGTGTTTTATTTGACATGAATTTTAAGAATTAAAATATGAATACGTATACAGTAATAAAAGTTTACCCAGCTAGTACATTAATTTATTGTAAAAAGGGGAAAAAAGTCTATATTTTAGCAACTCCGATTTAAAACAACTTTAATAGCAAAATAAAAATTCTAGATTTAAAATATGATACTATAATTACATATGATACTAAATATATCATTATATTTTAATTTTGATTTGTTTTAAAACTTTTGATTGCCATAATTTGTCTGCTATAAAAATTTGACTGTAATTAATTAAACAAGCTTAAATGTATATTTTTACTTAAATTTATAACGTATGTTTAAATTTTTTTATATATTATTTTTTACTAAATTTTAGTTTAAATTTTAAAAATGTAAGATGTTACATATTAGTACAAAAAGTACTTTCTTGTGTATACCATATAATTAGTTGACAAAAATTTTATTTTATAATATTAAAATTTTATTATATAATAATTATATACATTACATAAAGTACTCTTTGTATAAATATGTGACATGTACAAATGATGTTTATTACAGTTGAGCATGCTAATTATCCATTTTTAATCAATTTATTTTATATAGTAATTAAAATTTTTTAATGATACAATTAAAAAATATAATGAACAACATTTGAAAAATTGAGCACAAAATTAAAATATGAATTATTAACGTATTATTAAGTGAACGTAATATTATTAATCCGTTTGCATCACCAAAGAGTGCACTTATTTTTCGGATTCATTTTTGAGCCGACGCTACAATCAAACGCTTTCGCAAACTTATCGAAGTTGGCTAACGAGCCGTCCACTCGGGCCGACTCTGGCGAGTGACCGCTCTTCTTGAGTGCCTCCAAGATAGCTGCCGGGGTCATATTTGAGCACCACATCTAAGAACAAATTAGATGGTTAAACTATTTGTTGTTAATTATTTATTGTTATTTATATTAATTTAGAGATTATTTTTATTAGTTAGAGATTAATAATGTTTGACATTTTATTTTAGGGTTTAATTTGTTTAGTATTTAATAAACTAATTTGGTTTTATTTGCTAAGTGATTTTTTTCTAATTAATTTTATGTATTTTTAAATCCGATTTCAAATTTGTTTTTTTATAAATTGAAAAATTCTAAAATAATTTTTTAATTATTTACAAATTCAAATTAAATTTTTTCTTTTTCAAATAATAAAAAGCTAAAATTTGTTTTGTTGTCTCATTAGTTAAATTCAAAAAAGTCAATTAAATATTTAACTCGAGTTCTAATTTAATTTTAGTTAATAAAATAAATAAATTAAATTTTTAATTTGTATCTGAAACTAGTAGTTGTAATTTAATATATATCAACGCCATAGTCGACAAAACACTTTCAAAATAATAAACTTTTTTTTTCTCTATTGGTTTACTAACAACTTTCCTCATCCTATATGACATCTCAATTTGATTCAAATTTGCATTTAATTTATATGTAAAACATGTATAAAATAAAACAAATAAAAAAGTTTAAATTATTTATGTTTGTGTTATTTTTATTACAAAATTTTATTTTAAAATTGTTACATTAATTAAAATTAATTGTAGTATAAATTTAAAATAAATCAACTAAAATTTTAAAATTGTTCTAGCTTAACCATATTAGCTTTTTAAATATTTATTTTATATTCATAATAATTGTTTAAATATTGGAAAATTTTTTTGTTAGAAATGAAACTTACATTTGCAAATGAAATGAAAAATAATTGTTCCTCGTTAAACTTCTCCATAATTCCTGGTAGTCGTTCGAACGGGGTTTGTCTCATTTGCTGATAATATTCTAAAGCCTATAAATAATTACTTTAGAATTACTTATTGTACACATGTACAATTTGGACTTTTAGCATTACTGACTCGATAAGCATTACGAATGCCTCCATTGTCTGCAATGTTTTCATTAAGGGTTCGAATACCGTTAACCTGAAAAGTGGTATTAAGTGAAATAAATTAAGAAAAATTACGAATCGAGTCAATCGAATCACAATTGAGCGCAAATACAAACATTTGTACAAAAGTTGGGTTAATATTATAAATAATAGCAAATTAATTGAGAACTTACTGTCATATTCTGTTCAGCAAAACGAAAAGAATTGTATTGATCGACAAAACATTGGCTTTTATTAAGAAATAAATCTCGAGTTCTGTTTGTCCACCAATTCCTTAGACCTCCACTTGAATCGAATAGACTTCCTGTCGAAGCAATCAATTTATATATTTATTACTACAATATTGTCCATATTTTGCTACTTTTTATATTTAATTATAAACCACACATAAATTTATTTATTAAACTAAATTAACTTGGCCAATTCAAGAAAGAATCAAGTTAAATTAGTATTAGAAAAAGTTTGTCAAGATTGATCAAATTAAAAAACTAAAAGCAAAATAATAAATATATTTTTTAAAACTTAAATTTATAAAATTAACAAAATCAATTTTAGCAATTTAATTAAATTTAACTGGATTCAACTAAATTTTAACAATTTAACTAAATTTGTATAAAAACATTAAAACGTAAATATTTATTTAAATCAAATTTTAGTAGCCATTGGTTGCATGCCAAATTTTTAAAATTAATAATTTTTATGCTGTTTTTATTTTGATAACAATTATTGTAAACCAAGTCAAAGTTGCCATTAGTTGAAAGTAATTTTGCTTAAATTGGCTTGCTTATTTGGTTAATATAAAGTTGGCTAAGCTAGTGCTAGCGCTAAAATCATCAATTAATTTCCTGCAGCTTAAAGTAATTTGTTAATAGTTTTGATATTGGGGGCATATTAAAAAATCTAGTATTTACATATATATTTTAATCAATATTATTTTTAAACACATTTGT
>JAQFXP010001449.1:0-19251 GCA_034693685.1 Belba bartosi
TCTCTCTTTCTCCCTTTCTCTTTTCCTCCCTTTCTCTCTTTCTCCCTTTCTCCCTTTTTCTCTTTCTCTTTTTCTCCCTTTCTCTTTTTCTCCCTTTCTCTCTTTCTCCCTTTCTCTTTTCCTCCCTTTCTCTCTTTCTCCCTTTCTCCCTTTTTCTCTTTCTCTTTTTCTCCCTTTCTCTTTTTCTCCCTTTCTCTCTTTCTCCCTTTCTCTTTTCCTCCCTTTCTCTCTTTCTCCCTTTCTCCCTTTTTCTCTTTCTCTTTTTCTCCTTTTCTCTCTTTCTCCCTTTATCTTTTTCTCCATTTCTCCCTTTCTCTCTTTATCTTTTTCTCCCTCTATCTTTTTCTCCCTTTCTCTCTTTCTCCCTCTCTCTTTTTCTTCTTTTCTCTCTTTCTCCCTCTCTCTTTTTCTCCCTTTCTCTCTTTCTCTTTTTCTCTCTTTCTCTCTTTCTCCATTTCTCCCTTTCTCTCTTTATCTTTTTCTCCCTCTCTCTTTTTCTCCCTTTCTCTCTTTCTCCCTCTCTCTTTTTCTCCCTTTCTCTCTTTCTCCCTCTCTCTTTTTCTCCCTCTCTATTTTTCTCCTTTTCTCGTTTTCTCCCTCTCTCTTTTTCTCCCTTTCTTTCTTTCTCCCTCTTTCTCTTTCTTTTTCTGACTACATGCAATCAATTGCTAACATAGTGTGAGGAGGGAGGTCTAAATTTTTTAAAAAGTTCGAACGTAATATTTGAATCATCCCTAACCAGTATTGCAGACGTTCTACATTGTGAAATAAGTATAAATAACTTATTTTTTTAAGAGTACAGTCAACCATATTCAAAAAGGGACAGTCAAAAAGCTTATAAATAGTTTCGCTTGTAATTTTATTTTTAAACTTTTGTTTTAGATAAAATAATAATTATAGTCATATTTAAACTTTTTAAGTCTAAATTACAAAAGTTTTTTATTTAAAATTTTTATAAACAAAATAAATGAATTTTATGAATATATTAATAAATATTAATTAGTTAATTTAAAACTTAGAGTAATATAATTTATTTAGTATTTTAAACTTTTGTTTTAAATCACAATAATTTATATAAATTCAACTTTAAAAATAAAATATTTTCACTTATTTTAAGTTGAATAGCAAAACAAAATCTTAATTAATCATTAGAAATATACAAGTTATCCTTTCATAAAACTTTATTTAATGGCAAAATTCGTGTCCCTTTTTGAATATGGTTGACTGTATAATTATAGTCTAAATTATATATTCATTTTTATACATTAGGTTTATTTATTGCTTAATTATTTTTTGTTTCAACATATCAAAGCAACTACAGCAGGTTAAGTTTTTTTTGGGGGTTATCATTATATAATATTTTAAACTAAATTAATATTTTTTTAATATTTCATAATATTTTTATTATTTTTGTATTTTTAAAAATAATTAAATTATGTATTTGAGTGACTTAAAAATTTAATAATTTAATTATCATACTAAATAAATTAAAACCGTGATTTATATCAAACTTAAAAAAACTCTTGCATCAACAACATATACATTAGTTTTAATTGTGTACTTTTCTATTGTGATAATTTTTGGAGCAATATATTTAGTAGTGCAGGTAAATTTTTTTTTAAATACAATTAAATTAAATAATTTGGCGTTGCTAAAATTATTTATTTTAATAAATCTGCAAGCTTTGAAATTATAAATTAAAATGTTATACTTTTTAAAGCAATTATTGTTAATTTTATTTTGCTGATGCATTTGTATTTAAAATTTAAATGATAGAAAAGGTATAGTTTATATAAAATAGTAAAAACTTTAACAGTATAGTAAATTTTACAGTATATTAAATTAAATTATATTAAATTTCCGCTTGGTTAATTTAAAAGTGCACAATTGCGCCACGTAAGTGCACCGGAGTTAAGAAACGTTTAAACAAAATTAATGAATACATAAGCGGGTTTACATCAATTAATTAGTCATATAATTTAAAACAAACCCTGAGCAGTTTATCTATATAATAATTATTAATAACAAATCATTTTAATAAATATTTTCAAAAAAAATTAACTAAAAATTAATTATTTCTGATATTTTAAGAAATAGCATCGAAAGAAAAGTAATTATCTGTTAAATAATTTTAAAAATTATTATTCAAATATTACTTTTGATTAATTTTTTACTCACTTCATAACAACAAAAATAATTAATAGTAAACAACGAATAACACGAAAATCCAACTCTTTTTATAGCTATTTGCTCTATCATTGACTTTAACTGAAAAATATTTTTAGCTGTATATGATATATATTATTTATAAACAGTTTACTTACTTTAAATCTGATTATTAAAAAAACATTTTTTTTCATATATATGTTTGAATATTGTTTTACATATAAATCGTTTAAAAGTTTATACATTTTATTTGCTTCATAATTGACTGACGAAGCCGTAAATATGACAAATAATAACATTAATGTAAAAATAATAATATTGTAAAATATAATTATTATATTTATTAAATCCATTGTTTTATATATTAATATAATTAAACAAAATACAGAAATATTTCCGATAGTCATCCAAAATACTAATAAAAATTTTGACCAAAAAGTTATATTATATTCAGATATTTCGACAAAAGTTGAATTAATTAAATAAAAATGTTTTTTATTAATTTTCAAGGTATTATTTTTTGCTAGATTATTAATCATTTTAAGTTTACAATTAAAATAATGACATAATAAGACAAAATAAGTAACTTGATAAATCATAATATTACCTAAATAATAAACAGCTTGTACATATGTAATTATATTTAAAATACCAAAAAGTAATAACTCAGATATTGAATAATTGAGAATAAATGGAATAAATATAAACAAAAAACCTAAAATTGGAATTATATATCTATTATTAAATTTTGTAAATTTTAAAATAATTTTTGTTTTATTAATTAATTTTAAAATATTATTAGTATTGTTAAGACCTATACTTATAGGCGATCGCAAACCCGACATCATTTCAAACACTGCAAGAAATGTAGGTTTTATACCATTTCTATAGTTATAGTAATACACTATTTGCGATAAAATAGATAGAATTGTAGCCAAAATCATAGTAACACACATTTGATACCTTATTCCCAAATAGTGGCCATAATCTCCAAAAATTACTAATAGATATGAATTATCATTTTTAATTAATAAAATAATTATATATTTAATTAAAAATATTATTTGCGTAATGAATACGAGAATAGGTTTATGTATTGCAGACCTTCTCTGAACAGAACTAATGTCATCGTTGGCTCTATTCAGACACAAACCGATTCGATATAATTCAGTTGAAGCGGATTTAATAATTAGATTTTGTGGCAAACATTGGTTTGGATTAAATGACATAAATTTAGTTTCCATTTTAATATTTAATCAAATTGAAACTAGTTAAACAAGTGTTTCACACAATATAATATTAAAGTAATAGTTTTAAACTTAATAAAATAAAAATAAAATATTATTATATTATTATATTATTTAATATTATAATAAAATAAGTAATATTTGAAATATTATATATTAAATTTTTTATTACAGTATTATTATTTAAATTATTTTACATATAATTTTTTCTAAAAAGTTATTATCAAATTAATTAATGTTTTAATGATAGAATTAAAATACAGGTATATGAAATATTAATAATCATTTTTATTTTCTAAATTTTATCATAAATTTATTAAAATATTAATTTTTTTTATTTCAAACATTGACATTTAAAAATATAATTATTTTATATAAACATTTTTTCAATTAAAATATAGCTTTTATTTTATTAACAATAAATAAATTTTGCAAGTTTTTATTTTATTACGTCGTAATAAATATTTTCCAAAAACACTAATGTTAGCTATGGGTGAACATAATTTAATCAAATGAAACAAATTTAATTTTCATGTTCAAATTTTTTGTTAATCGTAATTTCTTACTTTTCAACTATCTGTTATATATTACCCATATTAAGCAATACAATGGTATCCAGAAAAACAACACTTTAGCGCAAAGCTCACCAAATATAGACTTATATTTCCCCTTTTTAGAATAAATCAATGTACTAGCTGGGTGAAATTTTACTACTGTATACGTAGTCAAAAATTTAATTCATAAAATTCATGTCAAATAAAACATAATTTTTAAACTTTATTTTACATTTATGATATTGTTATTTAGTTTTGGCAACATCTCATAGTTCAAAAAAGTTAATTAAAACTCTAACTGTTTAATAAACACACAAAACAGTGTATCTACATCGGTCTAAGGCTGACTTTGTAGGCCTTTGCAGATATATTGTTTTTGTATGTTTAACAAATGGTATAAAAGTTGACAAACACTTTATCCTGTGGCCACCTCTGTTGATATTTGTAAAAATCTGTGCAATTAAGCAATTATTTATAAATTATTTTATTGTAACTTAAGTTATGAATTAAGTATATTGAATTTGCACGTAGCTAGAAGTTTTTTGTAAGATGCTAAGCAACGTCTATATATTTAGGGCTAATAGCCCTATTCTGGCGACTAAAGCTTTAGCGGTTAGTCAATATATTCTGCCACTTTGTCTTTTTTAAATATATACGGAAAAATGTTTAAACAATTTTGAAATGAGGAAACGTTTTAAAAATTATATGCAAATTAAAAATAAAATAAAATAAAAAAATGTAAAATATGCGGAAATATAAATATTATAATATTGAGACGTATTTTGAATCTGTATATTTTAATGAATATTAACTTTAATAATTTTTTAATTAAAAATTAATTGTTAATATTAATATTTGTTAATTGATTATTTTTAAATCTTATACAGAATTAATATACAATACTTTGTACATACTTCTCGTTCATTACTGGTGTGAAGCTCCTGTTCTATAAAAGATTAAAATATAATATTGTAAAGAAAATAATTGTTATTAACACATTATATAAGATCAGGAATTGAGATAATCGGCCGATCCAGGGGGGGGATCAGGGTGGGGATTTTCCCCAAAATTTTGGCAAAAAACCTAGGGGGAAATCAGGGGAGGGATTTTTCCAAAAACGCTAAATAAACCTATATATTTGTGATAAAAATTTACCCAATTTAACTGAATTTAAACTAAATTTAAACTGAATTTAGTTAATTTAACTGGATTTAAACCGGATTTAGCACCAATTTAGGAAAAATTTCCTAATTTTGAGCAAAAAACCAAAAACATTTGCCGGCCGTCTTCGGCGGCCAGAAAACCTTAAGGGGGGTACCTTTTCTCGGACCAAATGCTAGAGAGGGATAAATGCCAATTTTTAAAATCAGGGGGGATTTTTGGCTAATCCCCCTCTTTCACAATGCCTGTATAAGATGTGCCCATAGACGGGACGACCAAATACGTTGCGTCCGTTAATGGGCATTTATTATATGGTGTTATATGTTAAGTTGTGTAGAGATGAATGCTACACAACACTTACTTTTGTATTGGTTATTAAACTGTTTGGACTCAAATATTTAATGTTTTTGAAAAGTTTATTTGGTTAGCTTTACTGTATTAAAATAAGTTAAGAGAGGGTATGGGGGCTTAGGGAACGGCGGGCAGCCAGAATAAAGAATAAAAAATAAATATGTAGAGGGCTTTAAGCAGCATGGCTTTTGAGTTAAAAATTTACAAATATTAGAATTGAAATATTTATTAAACCTTAAAATCGGTTTTAAGCACAGAAAAATTTGTGACAAGAACGAGTTTAATCCATAAAAAACCTAATAAATATTAAATTATATTATATCTATTTATAGTTTTATTTAATTAATAAACAGTTAAAATTTTTGCAATTAATTATTTTTAAATTTGTACGATATTAATTGTTTTTTGAGTTTTTTTTAATACATTTTCGAAAAATGTACTGTATATATAAATTTGATTGAGCCGGTGACGATTGAAAAATGTATAATTTGCTATTAATAATTTCAGCCGCCAAAGGAGGCTGGCAATTTTATAATGTAATTAAAGTTTACCAGATGCCGAAGATGGTTGGCATATTATAATTTATTATTAAAGCTTGTCAGATGCCGAAGGAGCCGGAAATTGCATAGTTTGCTAAAAATAAAAGATAATAACATTTGTTTGAATGAATTTATTGAATTTTTAATTAATTTATATTAACTATTTATATTTGCAAAAAAAAAATTTAAATTAACTATAATTTTTAATTTTAGTAAATAATGATTAAATATTCAATTTGAGTATAAAAATATTAATATTATAATTAAGAAGTTTTAAAATGTGTGTTTTCATCTATTAAATAGAATTTCGGAAATCTATACAAGAAAATGTATTAAGATCATACTCTACAGTCTTGTTATGAATTAAATTAAATCAAAACATTTTTCTAAAATTAATGAGTTTTGTCGAAGGAAATGACGTAATAATAAAAAACCTGATAATAATAATACCACAATTACGTTATAGCCGTAAACTGTTGGTAGGGATCGTTTGTTGTGCGCAGAAATGTGATCTACCAAAACATCAATTACTCGATCGGAATCTAACTGTTGAACAAATCCTGAATAAAAATCTTAAAATAATATTCGTTTTGTATAAATAAATAAATATAAACAAGAAAGTATAAATTTGAATTAACTAGCAATACGTTTCAATATCATAAAATACAATATTGTTTATAAAATTAACTTTTAATATAAGTTTTAATTAAATTACTTTTAGTAATATTTGAAATTAATCAAATTACATTTGTTAGTAACATCTGGATAATCATTTAAACAGTTTGAATAAATTAAATTTATTAAATATTTAAAACTTAAATATAAAATATTAAAAAATTAAAAATAATGAATGAATCATACGTAATTAGCGGAATTTCAGGGAGATTTCCAGGTAATAATTTAATTATCAGTAAATTTATATTTTATCAATTAATGTTTGTTTAAATAACTTATTATAAAATTTTTAAAAAATATCTTACATAGTATAACATAAATTTTATAAAAATATTGAAAAATGTATCAATTTTTATATAAATTTAACATTTTTAGTTTTGCGTTACCAACTTAATAAAATTTCGATAATTAAAATTTCGTTGCCAACAATAATTATTAATTAATTTAAATTTTTTATGTTAAACAGAAAATTAATATAAATTAATATTATTGAAATAAACAATTAAATATATTAATTTTTATTAAGCATTTTTGAAAAATTATATTTTTAAAATTAAAAATTTTCTTAAATTTAATTAATTTTATAAATCAGAATCAAATAATGTCGAAGAGTTTGCCGAAAATCTTTATAAACATAATGATATGGTTTCGGATGTTAGCGGACGTTATCCTAAAGGTTTGGATATTAATTATATAATAGACTTTAGTAAAAATTTAACAATTTTGGAGTTGGAGAAAATTAGATATATTATTAAATTATTTTAAAATCTAATTTATTACATTAATTTAAAAAAGAAATATTCAAAATTAAAATTGGAATTGGAAAAGTGAAAGAGCTGGAAAAATTTGATGCAAATTTTTTTAACATAAAAAATAAAGATGCTCACTTATTAGATCCGCAAATTCGACAATTTTTGGAAATTGTTTATGAAACAATTTGGGATTCAGGTTAAAAAATGTTAAAATAAATTTAACATTTAAACTAGTTATATTATATATTATATAGTCTATTTATATTACAAATTTCAATTTTAATAAATAAAGGCAATAATCCAAACGATTTATGTCACACAAGAACCGGCGTATTTATTGGCAATTTTTATAACGATAATTTAAGCGCTCACACCAACCCTGATGTAGTTCTTAAATATGCGCAATATTTTGCACAAATAGTTTCGCATAAATTTAACTTTACGGGTCCGGCAATGGTCATAGACTCAGCCTGTGCTTCCAGTTTTAGTGCATTACACGAAGCAATAATAGCTCTTCGCAGCAATAGATGTGATGCGGCAATTGTAGCTGGAATAAATGTGGCGCTAAATCCTACACAACTGTTATTAGCAATAAATATGAATATGATTTGTCCGGACGGAAGGTCTAAATGCATGGACGCATCGGCTAATGGTTATTCAAAAAGCGATGCAAATGTGGCGATACTATTGCAAAATAAAAAGTTTGCAAAACGTATTTATGCGGAAGTTATTCACATAAAAAGCAATAATGACGGCTATGAGAAAATGGGTATTACGTTTCCATCATGGCAACGGCAAACAGATCTTATAAAATCAACTTTGTTTCAAGCTAAAATAAACTCGATTGATCTGAATTATATTGAAGCGCATTGCACGGGAACCCAAGCAGGAGATGTGGTTGAAATAAAATCGATTTGCAATGCTTTAAATCTGAGTATTAAATGATATCCTAGTTGTTTATAAACGTATATTAAATATAAAAATTAAAATTTATATGTTAAAATAATCAAAATATAAAATGTTATATACTAAAATTTAAACCATTTAACAAAATATATTTTTAAATATAAATACATAAAATACCTCTAAATATCATACTTGAATGTAAATAATTTATATAAATTATTATATTTGGTATCATTCTTAATATTGTCAAAGTATATAAGTCAAAATTAGAATATATATTAACATGTTGATATAATAATTTTTTATTTAAAGTAAATATACAATACATCATATTCAAAGTTTATCCACAGTTTATATATCAATATATATTTATATCTTTTTTGTAGTAAAACTTTGATTAATTAATAAATTTATTATAAGTGATAAAAATATAATTTAATATTAATATTAAGTTTAGTTAAAAATTAATAATTTTTTAAAATTTTTTTTAAATATTAGTTTTGATTTGTTTTAATATTATGTGAATAATTTTTATAGATAAACGAAACAAACCAATACTTGTTGGAGCGCTTAAGTCAAATATAGGCCACACAGAGGCCTCTTCAGGTGTTTGTGCGATAATTAAAGCAATTATATCGTTAGAAAATGAATGCATTCCTTCAAACATAAACTACAATAAACCCCATCCGGACATTGAGGCAATAATTAATGGAAAACTAAAGCCAATCACTGAAAACACACCATTTTATGGTAATTGTGTTCTATTAAATAACTTCGGTTTCGGCGGATCTAATGTTCACTTAATTATAAAATCGCCTAAAATTAAACCATCAATGGATAACAACGCAATTGTTGACAAAATTCCGCGTTTGATAGCAATGTGTGGAAGAGATGAGAATTCAGTTAATTATTTCTTTGAAAAGCTGTTTAAAAGTCCGCATAAACTAACAAAAGAGTTATTATCGCTAATAAACAACATTTCAATTACTTCTCCGTTTCCTTCAAATGTAGGCTTTAATGGAATGACTTTCAGAGGTTTTGCAATAATTGAGAGTTTGGAACAAAATATCGAAGAATTGAATTGTTTTAATATAAAAGAAGTTAAAGAGAAAAGAGAAGTTTGGTTTGTATTGTCAGGAATGGGCACTCAATGGCCGGCAATGGCTAAGCATTTGTTTCGAATTGATATCTTTAAGAAATCTATTCGTTATTTATGTGAAATAATGAAAAAATATTCAATTGATTTATGGAATCTTCTGATGAATGACTCAAATGAGAATATATTGGATTCAGTGCTCAACTCATTCCTAATCATAACTTCAATACAAATCTCTTTAATTGATTTATTAGAAGAACTCGATATCAAACCAAACGGAATAATTGGTGACTCGATTGGGGAACTCGTCTGCGCTTATGCCGACCACTGCCTCACCGCTGAAGAGACTATAGTTATGGCCTATTGGAGGGGAATGTGTGTCGAAAACGACATCAGATCCAAAGAACGAATGGCTGTCATTGGGTTGGGAACAGAAGAAGCGAATGCCATCTGTCCTTCAGATGTTTTTATTGCTTCCGATAATTCAGACAATTCTGTGACTATTGCTGGCAATGAGAGAGCAATTGATAGGTTTGTAAAAAAATTGAAAGACAAGAAGATATTTGCCTCTTATGTCGATTGCAATCGAATTGCATTCCATTCGTCGCTAATGTATTCAATTGGCAAACAATTGTCTGCAAAACTCAAAACAGTTGTGAATAACAAACCGATTAATAATAAACTTTGGATTAAAACGACTGCAACTAAAACACAATATTTATTCGAATATTTTACAAGTAATCTCTCACTTCCGGTGCAATTCAATTCGGCCCTAAAGCAGATTCCTTCGAATGCAGTGATAGTGGAGGTATCGCCGCATTCTTTAATGCAATCAATTATTAAACGGAGTTTAGGTCCGAATATATCATACGTTCCTCTAATGCGCAAAAACGACAATAACTTAAATCTATTGCTTTCGAGTGTCGGAACTCTATATACTTTAGGATTCAATCCTCGAATTGAAAGACTTTACCCTTCGGTTAAATATCCCGTTTCTAACGGAACTCGCGTTTTGTCTCCACTTATAAAATGGAATCATTCGACAGATTATTTGGTTAAAAGATATCCGGAATTTTTTAAACTTACTGGAACAAATATTTACAAATTTGCTTCTAATTTAATTGTAAGTATTATTTTTAAAATTTAGTTAAATAACTCTTTAAATTTAGCGATAATTAATTAATTTATAAGTTTATTGTACTTATAACTCGAGCGCTTTCGGTCCACTAAGAACCTTCTAAAGGAGTTATATGATATTAATTAATAATTATATATTAATTTGATTTTAGTTTAAATTTGATTATAAAACAAAGATATATTAATTGTAAGTATTTAAATAATAGTAGTAGCACTTGATCTACAGACTATCATTGTTGCACGAGCGTATTGTTGCCAGACAAAAGTGCAATATGAATTTACGCATTGCTAGACGGGGAGTGCGCCTGGGGAGGGCAGATAGGTCAGTCAGACAGCACAGGTGGGTCAGCACCGGTTACCCAGGTAGGTTCATTTAAATAGTTTTTCTAAAAAATCCTCAAATTTGATAGTTTTACACCGGTAGCTGTTCCAAAATTTCGTACAAATATTAAAGATCGATATAAGCACATGTATGTAAAAAATATAAAAAATTTAAAATTTTTTTAAATACCGTAAAACTCTACCCACGTAATAACCCAAAATCTATTCGAGTGATACAGTGAATACTTCGCACCCAATACATCAAAAGCTACACCAATGGCTATATCCCTAGCTATAGCCGTTTTCGAGATAAAATTTTTGATAACTTTAAATTTAGAATTTTTGAAATTTTATTATAAATCCTTATAAATCTTGTCTTAATACACATTTTATTTGTCACATTTTTTAAAACGGGATTTTTTTGCTTATTTTAGGAAAACAAATATGTGTTTGATCACATTGTTGACGGCAAATATTTATATCCTGCGACGGGTTATTTAGTGTTAGTTTGGAAACATTTGGCAAATTATTATAAATATGAAATAAACAAATTTGCAGTGGAGTTTTTAAATGTAAAATTTCATCATGCAACATTAGTTACAAAAGACAAAATAATTGATTTTAAAATTGAAATCAATTTAATAACAAATAAATTTCAGATTGTTGAAAATAATGTTATCTTGGTTACAGGAAAAATAATTGCTTTAAAATCAGAAAAAAGCTTTTTTGATGATATTTTAAATGAAAATTCCTATAAATACAAACCAAACAATGTATTAGTAATGAAAAAGAATAATATCTATAAAATGCTATGCCTTAAAGGTTATGACTTTAAACATAATTTCCAATGTATTAGTGAAAGTTATTATGACGATAAGATTGTACATGCTAAAATTGAATGGAAAGATAATTGGGTCACATTTATCGATGCCATTTTGCAAATTAAAAGTTTAGGTGAACACTTGAACATGATAGTGTTACCAGTTAAAATTGAAATGATAAGGATAAGGCCACAAATAATTTTAGCACAAGCCAAATTAAAAAATATTATTTTTGATGCGGTTTTTGATCAAAACTTAAATGTTGGCTTGACAAAAGGCATAGCATATAAAAACATGAGCACGAGCAGAATTGATCGAAAATCTCAAAATGCGTTTATTGGTTATTACGAGTTTAAACCATATAATAATAATTTTGTTTACGATAATCAAAACGATTTATACAAATATAGTCAAATATGTAATGATTTGGCGTCTGAAATATCTAAAAATATTGACCAAGCATCAATTAGATCAAACGTTAATTTAGATTTAATTAAAGCTAAAAATCAAAATTTATTCATACGTTTAAATTTCAAAATGAGTAGAAATCTATTTAGTTTATTAGATAAAATTTGGCAGTTAGGTAAAAGCAAACTTGCTCAGTTTGATTTGGAAAATATTTCAGATCTGGAATACGATGTAATTTCCAATTCGTATAATAATTACTCATTTCTCGAACCACTACTGACTGTTGTTTTTGAAAACAAGTCGTCGTTTGAAATCAAATTAATTGAAATCAATGAAAGAAATGCTTTAATGGGTTCGGAAATTATGAATGTTTTCGATTTATTACGCTTTGATTGCAAAATAAACTATACTTTAATGCAACCAAACCCACAAAAATCGGAGCAATTAATAAATATTCAAAAATGGGATTTAAATCCTAAAACATTTTCGCCGGAAATCAATAAAATTAATTTGTTTGTATTTAAAGACAATAGCGTTTGTCTTCAGCCAAATAATAAACAAAATTTCGATTTAAAGCCAATGTTTGACTTATTTTACACTAAATTAATAACAAATGGATTTTTATTAGTCATCTGCAGAGAAGAGATCACTTTTGCCGAACATATTGTTTGCAAACAGTTTGGTTGGAAACACATGAATGCAAACAAAGACCAGATTATAACGGAAGCTAAAAATTCTGGCTTTGCTTTAATCGGAAATTATTCGAATCTATTCTCTATTAATGCACTTCTATTCCGAAAGATTAATACAGATATAGAGACATCAAAACAGATATTTATTAAAATCACTAATAATATCAGCGATTGGATCGAAAAACTACAAAAAGAGTTGAAAACAATTGAATCAAAACCAAAATCCGTGTATATATGGCTCATATGTAATACGGATCCGATTAATGGAATTCTTGGGTTTTATAACTGTTTGCGTAGAGAACCGAATGGACACAGAATTCGAATTATATTTAATACAAATACAATACCAAACGATATATTAATTAATCGAAATAATGTTGAATTAAATGACATAATTAGAAAAAATCTAACAATTAATGTAATTAAAGGCAAAAAATTGGGTTTTTATAAATTGACTGAAATTAAAGCAATTGCCGAACCGGTGTCGACAGAGCATTGCTTTTTGAATAACACAACTAAAGGCGACTTAAGTTCGTTTAAATGGTTTGAAAGTCAACACAAGTATTGGCCGATCGGCCAAAAAAATAATCAAATTTTATGTAATGTCTATTATTCTGCTCTAAATTTCAAAGATATTTTAATAGCAACCGGTGAGTAAAGGATGATTTTAAGTCAATTTTTAAAACTTAAAAATATTTAAATTTTATTAATTTAACAAAATTTGTTCAATATTAAAATTTGATCAAACAAATATATATATACATAATACTTTTCAGTTAAATAAAATAAAGCTTGCATTTTATGAAATTTCAAAAAATTCAAATATTTATTACTAAAAATCTATTTAGCCAATTTTTGCAAAAAAAAATATATTATTTAAACTTGTTTTTGAATTTTATTCAAAGCAAACAAACTATTATTATATATTTGTTTTTGTCTGGCATTGTTTATCAGAGTTTCAAGTACAGTTTTATTAATAATTTTCAAACCTTTTATAAAGCCATTGATATTTTTTGATGATTTAGGTCTTAAACTATACTTATTTAGTATAAAAACATAAGTCTTTTTAATAGATCTGGCCAGAAGAACAGACAATGTTTTTTGGGTTTAAACACATAAGAGATGTTTGCAGATTTTCCATTAGATTCTTATTATAATTTGGGTATAATTTTTACTAAAACACTCTTTTATAAATATTAATAATAAGCATACAGGGTAGTATGGAAAACGCAAGTAACAAATGTATATAAATTACAGTTGGACTATAATAATCTACAATGTCATAAAACTAACTGGTGAATATTCCAAAATTAATTTTTTTTATCTGTTAACAAACAATATAAAAAAATTAGCAAACATTTTTATTTTTTATTTTACGCCCATCATTGTTATTTAATACGACACTAGTCTTCAATTATTTATAGTTCAAAAGTGTTAGTTAACTTTTTTACTGTATATTTAAAAAATACTGAATAATATATTTGCAAAGATTTGTCAAAGCATATTTTGGCCTACTCAGATATATCAGTGTTGTTTGTTTAATAAACAGTATAAAAACTTACTAGGACATTTGAGTTTTTATAATTGAAGAATACTAATATCAAGTGTGAGAAAATATAAATATAAAAATAAATATATAATCATCAAGACAATAATTAATAATAATTAGTTTATTTGAAACTTTGTATCTTTAGGTGTATTAGAAGCATCAAATGATGAAATAATTGGGTCCGAGTTCTCGGGAATCGATCAAAATTTTAATCGAATTATGACTATATATCCATACAAATCATTGGCCACTACTTGTATCATTGAAAATACAGAATTTTTGTGGCAAATCCCTGAGCACTGGTCACTCGAAGAGGCGTCAACCGTTCCCTGTGTTTATGCAACCGCTTATTACGCGCTTATAGTTAGGGGTAAACTGAAAAACGGAGAAACGGTATTAATTCATTCGGGAAGTGGAGGCGTAGGTCAGGCGGCGATTAGAATATCTCTTCATATGGATTGCCAGGTCTTCATAACTGTCGGATCAAATGTTAAGCGAGAATTCCTACAAAAACTATTCCCAACACTAACTGATCGCAACTTTTCGTCTTCAAGTGATTTAAGTTTCAAAACACATGTAATGAATGAAACAAATGGTTTAGGCGTTGATGTCGTCCTTAACTCATTGTCTGAGCAAAAACTAATAACTAGTTTGGAATGTCTGGCAAATAACGGCCGGTTTCTTGAGATCGGAAAGTATGACATGAATATTGACACACAATTGGGTCGGTTAACAATTACAACTTGTAAATTTTAAAATTTAATTTTTCATAATTTTTTAATATAGATATTTCAAATTTTTGGCGCAATAAGACATTTCAAGGTATTGATTTAAATAAATTGATTGATGCAAGTACAATTAAACATGTTAAAGAAAAAAAACAAGTTTGGAATTTGATTAGAGAGGGCATAACAACGGGTGTTGTGCAACCATTGAACCGAACAGTGTTTCCAATCGACAAATGCGAACAAGCGTTTCGTTATATGTCTTCGGGAAAACATATCGGGAAAGTCGTCATTAAGATTAGGGATGAAGAACCCGAACACAACACTTCATACATAACACCTAAACAAGTCTTAGCGACTCCTCGGACTGTATTCTATCCAAATAAGACGTATATAATTACCGGTGGATTAGGAGGAATGGGATTAGAATTAATCGATTGGATGATTGAAAGGGAAGCCAAAGATTTTTTGGTCACTTCTCGAACCGGACCTAAAGATTCGTATCAATACTATAAACTCAAATATTTCGACAAAAGCGGTGCAACTGTTCGGATATCTAACGAAGACTTGTCGACAGTTTCGGGCGCCGAGACATTAATTGGTCGAACATTGCTTCCAATCGGAGGTATATTTCACTTACAAATGGTGTTAAACGACGCTATGTTTGAGAACCAAACAATTGAGACGTTTACGAAAGTTTGTTCTCCGAAGTCAACGGCTTTAATAAATTTGGATTTAGTTTCGCGTCGAATGTGTCCGGAGTTGGACTACTTTGTCGGCTATTCATCCATTACTTCTAGTATTGGAACCGCCGGACAGACCAACTATGGATTCAGTAATTCAGTTATGGATAGAGTTTGTGAGCGTCGAAGAGAGGATGGATTGCATGCATTGGCAATACATTGGGGTCCAGTAGGAGACGTCGGGTTTGTCGCCGAAAACGTTGATTTCAATAAAAGTGTTTTCAAACAATTAGGTTTTGAATTACAAAAAATGAATTCTTGTTTGAAATGTTTGGACAAAGCTTTGCAATCAAATCATACAATTTGTGATATATTTGTCAAAACGAAAAAAATTCTAATAAATCCAAAAACAAATCTAATTGAAAAAGTGGCGCATATTCTGGGTTTAGATGACTATCAAAAAGTAGATCCGAACACAACTTTAGTTCAATTAGGAATGGATTCACTAATGGTTTTAGAGATCAAACAGACGATCGAAAAGGAGTTTGATTTGACGCTATCGGCGCAAGAGATTCGCAATTTTACTATAGATATGGTTCAGAATATCAATAAAAATAGTTTACAGCAAAATGTCAATTCGGATAAAATAAACATGCATAGAATTATTCAAACAATACATCTGTTAGCTAATGAACCTTGGAAAAAATTAAATGATTTAACAAAAGGAAAGCCAATATTTTATCTACCACAATTAAATGGCCTTTACGATGATTTTATAAAAATTGCCAAAAATCTCTGCCGACCTGTTTATGGCCTCAATTGGACTAAAGAATGTTTAAGATTTGAATCAATCACTGATTTGTCAAATCATTATTTGCTTTTAATTAAAAAAAATTTTCCAAAATTAGAAATGAATTTTGATTTAATTGGTTATTCGTTTGGATGTATTAATGCGTTTGAAATGTGTATACAATTAGAGAATAAATGGAAACGTCGACCAAAATTAATTTTGCTTGATTTTTCGCCTATACATATCGAGTCAAGATTAACGCCTTTTACGAAATTTCAAAAATTTAGCCCTGATCTAATTGATTATTTTATTGTAATCAATATACTTTTAGAAAAAACAGATATTAATTTTAAATTTTTGGAAAATAACTTGATAATCTTACCAAAAGAGCAACGATTAGCAAATGTATGTGATTTGATTGAAAAAAGGCATAACTTTGATCTGGATAAAAATTTATTTAGATCTGCAATTGAAATTTTTGCTAAAAAAATATTTCTGTTAAGATTAAATTCTAAAACTGCGTTAAACAAGAACAAATTTTCTGGTAACGTAGTTTTATTTAGAACAAATAATTTTTTTATATCAACCGCTAATGAACCTGTTAAAGAAGATTATGGCTTGAGTCAGGTTAGTTTAACAAATAACTTTATTGCTTTTAAATAACTTTAATTTTGTTTAATTTTACTTAAATAAATTAAATAAAACGTTGAAATTACTGTATGATTAATTAAATTGTTATTATATATAAATATATATTTTAAGTAATAAGACTCTTTGAATAAACATTTCAAAATCAAACAATTCGATTAATTATAGAGACGTTAGTTTACATACTAATATTTTTTATATATTATTACTACCTATTGATCAGGAATCGTAAAAGGAGGATCAGGCAAAAATTCCTCGTAATTTTAAAAATTTTAATTTATTCACCCTCTAGCATTTGATGAGCGAAAAGATATTTACATCAATATTTTGCCGGCCGCCTAAGGCAGCCGACAAAATTTTGGGGGATTTTTGCTAAAATTAAAAAATTTTCAATAAATTGGGGCTAAATCCGGTTTAAAGCAAGTTAGTTTAATTAAATTTAGTTTAAATTCAGTTTAAATCGCGTTAAATTAGGCAAAATTTTATCATAAATTTATATGTTTTTTGAGTTTTTTTGGAAATATCCGCTTCCTGATCCCCCCTAGAAGTTTAACTCAAATTTTGAAAAAATCCCTCCTTTAATCCCTCCAACCACCCAACCTGGCAGGCTGGCGCAGTGGTCAAGGCGTCCGACTGCAGTTAAGTCTAGCTTAACAAATAGGTAGTGGATTCAAACCCCGTCCGGGCTAATTTTTCTTTTTATAGGTTAAATAGGGCTTGGGTGGGGCAAGACCACCACGGGCTGCTTACCAAGCACCGATAATTGGTAGTACCGGTACAACCGGTTTAGCCACAAACTACGCATACCGTTCAGGTGTGTGCTTATAAAACTGTGACACTATCCTCGTCACCATACTTCACGGTGAAGTGACGATCCCTGACTGGGTTGAAACCCCCGGTTGTGCATAGAGAAGCTTTTGTTCATGATAAAAAAAACCCCAACCCCCACTGAATCGGCCAACCGTCTCAATCCCTGGTATTGACTGTTTTTTTGTTAAATAATTAACACAAGTTAATGTTTAAAAATAGTATATATCTTCAAAAATACAAATTTATATTATGAGTACTGTATAAACAGTTTGGTTAAACAAATTATTAAAAAGTATAAAATAAAATTTTAAATTGTTTTCGTTTATTTTTAGTTAATATCGGGAAAATGTAATGTCATTCGAATGGATGGATTGCACGAATCGTTTTTGGCTCAAAATTCTAATACTATTATAGATTACATAAATAATTATTTAGCAAAATAATTATAACTAAACAAATAATTTGAACAAAAATCTAATCTCACATTATAAGGAATTAAGTTATGCTAAATTCAAGTTAAATTATAACATATAATAATAATTACTTAATCAAGTTGAAATGTTACGTAATTAATTTTTAATTAATTAAATATATAATTTTTAGCCAAGTTACAAATAATAATGATAGAAATTTTGATTATATATATATATTTCTTAAATAAAAAAATTGTTTTATTAAAAAAAGATATGAGACAGCTATTTATAAAATCGATATAGCTGTCAAATAATATTACAGCTATAAGATTTATAATTAAATAATATTGATTAATTTAAAAAATTAGTAACTTTATTTTAGTATTTATTTAAAAATTTAATAAATATGTATATTTAATTGGTATAATATCAGGTCATCCACTTGAAAATTTGGTATTTATTGAAATTAATTTTTTATAAGTTAGTTAATATATTTTTATAAATTCAAGTAAACCAATTTGTTGACTCACATTTCAGCTACAAAACGCTATAAAAAATATTAGAAAAAAATTATTAAAAATACAAAAAACGTTTGATCTAAATATGTTAATTTTTTATGTATAAAAGGACTTTTATTGGTATTTTTCCGGCGGGTTTAATTATACCAGTATTATAAATCTCATCAAAAGACATCTTTTTGCCATTAGAACCATATTTTTAAAAAATTTATTTTTCGAGTTATTTAATATCAAAGTTTTGACTTCAATGAGAATTTGGCCAAAATTCCAATTTTCAAAAATTAATTTA
>JAQFXP010001450.1:0-19251 GCA_034693685.1 Belba bartosi
CGCTCTCTCTCTCTCTCTCTCTCTCTCTCTCTCTCTCTCACTTTTATTTTTTATATTAGAATTTGTTTTATTTTTAATCTATTTTTTGTTGTCATTGTAACGCCAGTTCAAATTACGACTAAAGTTATAATATAATAATAATTCAATTTTAGCAACATACTGTTTTAAATCTAAATTTTTTGAAACAATTAAAAGATAATGAAAATTAACACTGATTTAAATTTTATTATTAAATTAAAATTCAATTTAAAAAAGATTTATATTTTCGGCAGTTTTGAACAATTTTCGAAAACAAACCTATTCATTTTAAGTGGGTTTGACTGTAATTATTTTATTGAATAAAGCAATGTATGAACTGAACTATTTTTTCAAAGTTTTATTTAATTGCGTTTATGACTAATAGAATAGTTATTAACATTAAGTGGAATAAAGTTTTATTTAATTAATTGTTTTTAATATATATTTTTGCTAAAATGTCTACAATTTTAGATAATTTTCCGATTTGTGAACTAATTCCGGAAAATATTAGAAAAGAAATAAATATTTTTACAGATTTTGATTCTTCGAATGGTTTAAACGTTATATATATTTCAAAAGAAGACAAAGTCTACGGTTTTGGTGCCAATAGTTCCGGTCGTTTGGGTTTATACAATAATGATGTTGTGATTGAACCCAAAGTTATAACTGAATTGTGTTTTCAGAAGATTAAGGAATTCTATTTCGGAGAGACTTTTGTATTGGCTCTGAATGCGGATAATCAGGTGTTTGGTTGGGGACTGAATTATATGGGACTGTTGGGTCGAGGATATACGAGTAATTGGAATGTATTTCTAAAACCAGAAATAATTATATATTTTTCAAATAAAAATATAAAACAATTGAGTTGTGGTTTGTGTCGCTCTCTGGCCCTATCAACTGAAGGCAGGGTTTTGGTTGGGGTCACAACAGTGACGGACAAATAGGTTGTGGAGATAGAGATCAAAATATTATTTCGACTCCAATTGTATTGGAATTACTTTCAAAACTTAAAATACAATCAATTTATTGCTCGGATTATAGTTCATATGCACTGACCAGTGAATGAATGGCCTATAGTTGGGGTTATAATCAAAACAAACAATTGGGTCATCAATATGAACAAGTTATCATTGTTTTTATACCGAAATTAATTGAATTAAATAATATTTCCGCTATTTGTCCGACGAATACAAACACATATTTTCTCACAAATGACGGAATGTTATACTTTTGCGGCGAATATACGAATAAATTAAATGATACAGAATATCAAATATTACCGAATATATTAGAAGACTATACAATATTTAATTCCTTACACTAAGTTCCATTGTTTGGAATTTTAAACATTTGTAATAATTCGATAGAGATTTGCAGTGAAATTGTTTATATAATCTATGGAAACAAAACCGAAAAAACCGTTTTTAATAATATATATCAGTATTACTTAAAAGTATTACAAATGACTTATAAAACGATTGATATTAATAAGAATCCAAACATTTATGACATATCGCCGACAACTAAGCGATTGTCAGTTTTTGATAAATTTTCTAAATTTGAAATAATTCCAGAAATTGTAAAAAAGGAAATAATTATTTTTACAGTTTTTGATGACTTTTATGGTATAAATGTTATACAGTATATATTACAAAAGAAGACAAAGTATTTGGTTTTGGTTCCAATCTTTTCGGTCGATTGGGTTTAGGCAATAGTGATGTTGTGATTGAACCCAAAGTTATAACTGAATTGTGTTTTCAGAAGATTAAGGAATTTTATTTCGGAGAGACTTTTGTATTGGCTCTGAATGCGGATAATCAGGTGTTTGTTTGGGGACTGTATGATAGGGGACAGTTGGGTCGAGGATATACGAGTAATTGGAATGTATTTCTAAAACCAGAAATAATTACATATTTTTCAAATAAAAATATAAAACAATTGAGTTGTGGTTTCCATCTCTCTCTGGCCCTAACATCTGAGGATAGGATCTATGCTTTGAGAAGTCCGACTCCAATTGAATTGGAATTACATTCAAAATTAAAAATCTAATCAATTTATTGCTCGAATAATAGTTCATATGCACTAAAAAGTGAAGGCATGCTTTATAAATGTGATTCTTTGTTTAAGTCTTTTAAACCAGTTTATAGTCAACAGTTTAATAATAAATTCAATTTCAACAAGTTTTTAATATCAAGTGATGATTACATATATTTTCTAACAAATAACGGATTATATTATTACCATGATAATGTAAATAAAGTCAAACCTATAAAAATTTTAACTAAACATAAAATAAAATTTCGGGAAATATTATGTTATAGAAATGGTCAAGATAACCTAATAGCTATTTCTAATGATAACTATGTTTTTGGATTAAATAAGGATCATGCTATAAAAACTAGTTATAAGAATCCTTTTGATTATTGTTGCGAAGTATTGCAAATGACTTATAAAACAATTCAATTAAATAAAGATTTTTGGGCGACTAATAAATCATTGACTGAATTTGAAGAATTAATTGAAATTGGCAAGGGCAGTTTTGGTAATGTATTTCAAGTAATGGATAAAGTCGATAATAAATTTTACGCGCTTAATAAAATTATTTTAAAAAGTGAGTTATATAAATTGCTAAATTTAAATTATAATTATAATTAAATTAAACTAAATATTTTGTTAATATTTTTGCAATAAGAAAAACAGCTTTAGTTAATTTTAAAAACCTTTTAAATATTAAGTAAATCTTTTCAAAAAATTATATAGAAAAATTAGATTAAATAAGCTTACTATTTTATGTGGCGTAGGCATCTTTCTCTCCGATATGTCTGCATCAGAGCTTTTGCATGCATTTGAACCACAATTTTGCTAACATAATTCCAAGTTTTTTGAAAATCCATTAATATTTTTGTGTTTAGCTCTTATAAATATTACCGTAATACCCCACATATAGCGGCATGCCGGTATAAAGTGAGGTTGACCTCATGCCGGTATACCTCGAGATATATCGGCATGCCGGTATAACCGAGGAAAAAATAAGGTTAAATATAAACTTAGATTTTAATTATCTTAGACTTTAATTATCTGCAAAAATATATCTTAAAATTAAATATAATGTGCGATAAAATTAAAAATAAACTAAATTAACTAACAAAATTTAATATTTTGTATCAAATGTATTAAAAACATTATATTAGTTAAACAAAAATAAGGATCTTTACGGAAAAGCTTTTAATTTTTAAATTTTATGTCAAAATTAGACAAAAACAAACGATAAGTTGCATAAAAATTAAATCAGCTATTAAATTTGTATTTAATTATTGCAATTAATTGTAAATACTAATTAAACAAATATTTTTATATTAAAAATTTTCCTCGCTTTATACCGGCATGCCGGTAGTGACCTTAAGGCCATTTTGGCAAAAATGGTCATCCTCGCTTATACCGGCATGCCGCTATATGTGGGGTATTACGGTAAGTCAAGTTTTGCCGTGACTGCCAGGTCCGTCGTAAGCCGGCCTGGCGGCCATTTATTTATTTATGTGCCAATGGTTTGGGACAGTTTCCCGAACCATTACAATATTAATATGTTATTATCTTGTATGGTTAAACAGGGTGATTCTGGTTCGCCATTAGTACAATACGCAAATGGTAGAGCAGTAATCATTGGTGTCGCCTCTCGTTCTCCATTTGCAGTGGATGGTTGTCCAACAGACAAAACCGAATCGTTTTATTTTACAAAAGTTTTGACTTATATTGATTGGATCGTTCAAACATTTAATGGCAATTAACAGTTATGTCCAAACCAGTCCTAATAGGTCTAATAAATAAACATTAATACTAGTATAAATAATCTGTCAAAGTTTGACAGTTGTGTCATACAAATAAATAGTTACACATTAATGTGAGAACGGAGTAAACTAAAGTAATATCTTTTAATCAACTTTATTAATATTTATACTTTAAAAACTTATTTTATTAAATGTTTATTGGCACCAAGATAAAAAAATCAAAATGTTTGTTAGTTTTTATATCATTTGTTAAACATTCAAAAACAGTATGTCTGCAATGGCCTACAAAATCAGACTTAGGACTATGCAGATACACTGTTTTTCTAAGTTTAGTAAACAGTTAAAGTTTTAATTAACTCTTTTGAACTATGAGATGTTGTCACATCTGATTATTAAATTAGTTTATAAAATTGACTAAATTTTACACTTTATATGTAAATGTAAAATAACTTGAAACATGTCTTAGATTATTTTTTTCATTTAGTACGAAGCTTTTAACAAGATAAAATATAAAAATGGACATAATTGGAAATTAATATATCTATAAAATAATCATAAAATTTAAAAACTAAATGTTGAGTGTAAAAATTATAAAAAATATTTAATTTTATAATTAAAATATTGTTTAGTAATTAAACATTATAGTAGTTTAATCATTGCAACAAACATATGCATTTTACATTAATATTATTTAAAATCTAAAAATTAAATTAAAATAATCTACATAATTTTACTATTGTATTAATACTAAGATTACATTTATTTATTCTAAAAACATAAAATTGCTTATAGTTTGTAAAGACCAGTTAAATATATATTAAAATTTTAAACGTAAATGCAAAGGTGTTGGCGAAAGATTGAAAAAAGTGCTTATTAATAAAAATTATTTAAATCATTATAAAAGCGCATAATATAATAGGGAAATACGCAATAAAATGTAAATAATTGATTAAAAAATACAATATCTTCTTACAGTTTTTAAATTTCAAAATTTATTTACAAACAAACTAAAAGAGATATTTTAATTATTTTTTCATTATGACATACCGTATTTTTTTAACAGTTTAAAATATGTTCTTATAAGGTAAATTAAATAATTTTATAAAATTTGAGTTAAAGATGTTAAGAACAAGTTCTTATAAGGCGTGGTTAATTCAAACTATACTAAGTGACATAAATTTACTAATTTTAATTAGTTTTATTGTATATACTAATATATTATGTTTTTTTTTATATTTTAATTATAAATTATTGATTATTTGTCTAATTCAAACATTGTGAATGGAGGGAGATCAAACAAAAATTTAACAAATTTGGATTAATCTCTCCCCCCCTTAGCATTTGGGCCGCATAACGGCACCTTCTTTGATTTTCAGCTGACGCCAAAAACGGACGGCAATTTTTTTTTGTTTTTTTGGCCAAAATTAGGAAAAAATCATTAAATTGATTTTATATCCGGTTTAAATCGCGGAAAATTAGGCAAAATTTTATCATAAATATATAGGGTTTTAAGCGTTTTTAGAAACCCCCCCCTTAATCCCCAGTGGATCTAAATCTCTGTTCTAATTCAATGTCTTCGTCATCAATTTTATCAGTTAATCCCAAATTTTTTCCATTTGTTTTAATTTAATTTTTTCTAATTTTTTCAAAAACATCTAATTTATTTTTAAAATTGAAATGCCCAGTCATCACTCATGACCCGAGGTGTTCTTTTTCAAATATTTGTGTAAAAATTGATACGTTGTATTTGTCTTGGTTATCTGATTAACTGTTGTTTATTCGCAGACATCGTGTGATTATTTATATTAAATTTAATTCCACAAAAAATTTCTAAAATTACTTTTAAATTGCTATATATAATTCAATATTTAAACAATTAATTTAGACCCAATTTGTATTTAATTTAATATTGTTTAGCTAAATATAGTTTAAATCCAGTTAAATAAAGCAAAATTTTATTATAAATATATAGGTTTTTTGATTGTTTTTGAAAAAATCCCCTCTTTGATCCCCCCTAAATTTTTGGCCAAAATGTTGAAAAAAATTTCTCTCCTGACCCCCTCCCCTAACCTTCTCTGAATCGGCCGACCTTCTCGATCTCTGTTATTTAATAGAGTTTTATTGTAAAAATTGAGTTTTCTATACATTGTAAATTAATTAAGCATTCTAATATTTTAGATAGTTTTTTAAAATATTTTAATTTATTAAAATAATAAAATATTAATTTTCATAATCCATTTAAAAGAGTTACTATTTGTTTGGATAGATATATTTATACTTAGATGTAACATATCAGACGTCCATTTAAATAGTTTTCTAATAGGATTTTTAAACAACTCTGCTAATGACATATTGCTTCTTATCTATACATTCATATCTACCACACGTCATATCATATTAATATTAAATGCCTACTAATCAAAGTTCTAATCAGTTTACTTTATCAAACCCTTATTCAGTGCACATCCCTTTTAGTATAAAACCATGTGCACTTCTCAATTACATTTCACTTCTGTATTGAAGCTTAATCAGAGTTGTTGTTTGTTATTTGTATTCAATAAAATATTCCATTGTTTAACTACGAGTTTGTCTATCATTTGTTGATACGAGTGCCTTAAGACGTACTGATCTACAAAGATTGATCCTGAGTCACATCGGAATAGTTACCACATTATTGTGTGACCACTTTAATGCTAAGATCGGTCACACGACTTGGTCTCAACCCACACACACACTAAGCGGTTATCACATTTGGCGCAGTCGTTAGGATCGACAGATCTTCACACCGGTGATTGACTCAGCATATGGAGACACGATTTCGTAGTAAAGCGAAAAAAATTTTACTATCAAAATCGAATACAACTTCAACACCAATCAAAAACCGTGGAACATCTCCACTAAAATATTAAAACAAAACTGCACGTAAAAACCCATTAATGCCTAAAACTTCACCAGTTGTCAACACAATGGCAACCAATCAACCGGTCGCTCAACACAATCCTAATCCCAAAATGCCCAAGTTTTGCAAATTTGCAACCGGTCTTACAATCGAGGCATTTCTAAACATGTTTGATATGCTCTTCACTCACATCACCGACGACGAAAAAATCAAAAAAATTGTCGCGTTTCTCGACGCAGACTTATTTGGTCTCAACATTGCCGCTAACTACTCGATCACATGGGCTGACACAAGACAACGTTTGATTGATCGATACGCCCATTATGACATTCCTACAATGACTGCAGCCACACGTCGGCGCTTTTAAAAAACAAAACAATTAAACAGTATTTTGACGACAAAATGAAGATTTAGCGTCGCATTTCTAATCTACGCAAATTGGATCAAAGCGATTCACTCACTAAAGGACTTCCAGATGTCTTTCGAAAACATATCTTTAGCCGACACTTTACAACAGTCTCAGAATGGTTACAAATTGCTCATGACATTGAAGCCGATCGAAACCAATTGATTCATCAACGACCGCAAGAGTCAACGCACTTCAATGAAAAGCGAGTCAACTCTAAGCCAAAGACCGGTTACCAAAAAAATTTCAAACCAACAAAAAGCAACCAAAAGCCTCCGTATGCGTGCAAGTATTGCAAAGATCAAGTTTTTACTATATATCACTGGCATTCCGAATGCCCAAACAACGCACAACCGAACATCGACCGGTCATTCTTTACAACAACACAACAACACAATAACAAATCTATTCTCAATCACAGTTCATTTGTCACACCTTTTAATGGCCATTAACCAGTGATAATACCAGTTCGTATTGGTAACTTCAAACTCAGTGCTTTTGTCGACACATGTTCTAATGTTGATCTGATGCTACTACATGTCGCCCAAGCTCTCAATTTGCGCATCAAACGCTGCAATTTGAACCTTATTCGTATGGCACAAGGCTTCGCACATGCATTAGGAACAGTTAGTTTTTTATTTACCATTGGCGGCATAACAAGACAAATCTCAGCATTAGTTCTCAAAAGTTTCGAATATACATTGTTTATGTCGCTCATCACATTTTTCGATTTTCAACTAATTATTAAAAACCTCAGCCAAAACTGCTCACCAGAACAGCAACGAAAAGTATTGTAATGCACTTCAACCCAAATCAAACATAATTGCATCGACAAGACCGGTCACAACAAATACAACACAACAAAGCATACCTGCCAACACACTTGTTCAATGCGTTTTACTTACTGACCGGTCCAATACGACAACAAATCAAACAATTATCAATAAATTTAAACATTTATTTGCAAACAACTCAACAGAATTAAGTCAAATCAATATCGAACAACACCGCATACCTCTGAAGCGCAACGGACCAATAGCACAACGTCCTTACCGTTAATCATTTTTTTCCGCAGATGAAACTGCACGTCAAGTAAAGGAATTGTTAGCAAAAGGTTTGATTCGCAAAAGCGTATTTCCTTATGCCGCTTCTTTTACACTTGAAAACAAAAAAGACAATTTAATGAGGTTGTGTATTGATTACCGCAAACTGAACAGCATCACATTTGCCAAAAAAACACCACCACCCGTCATCGCAGACATCATGGACCGACTCGGTAATTCAAAAATTTTTTTAAAACTGGACTTTGCTTCTGGATATTGGCAAGTGGCCAAACACCCAGACGACATTCACGAAACAGCGTTTGTCACTCGTGATAAACATTACAAATGGAAAGTACTTCCGTTTAACCTTAAGAACAGTCCATCAATTTTCCACAGAGTTGTACGCAATACATTGGAAGACCTGGTCAACAACGGTGTTATGTCATACCTCGACGACATAATTATTTATGCCGTTGACCGGTCCACACACGACAGAGTACTTGAAGAAATTTTCAAACGATTGTCGAAACACAACGCTTGTCTCAAATTAAAAAAATTCGAGTTTGCAAAACAAGAGATTAAATTTTTCCGACACCTTATCACAGGAGACAAAATGAGACCTCCAGCATTCAAGATCAAAGCAATTGTCGAATACCCGACATCAAAAGATCGCAAAGATATCAAACGCTTTCACTGACTTCTCAACTATTTCCGCGAATACATACCAAACGTCGCTTTTTTATCAAAACCAATCACTTGTCTACTAAAAAAAATACCATTCGAGTGGACCGGTCACCAACAGAAAGCGTTTGAAAGATTTAAAGCCTTAATTGCTTCCGACTCCGTTCGTCGCATCTACAATCAAAAATTTGAATGTAAACTACAAACTGATGCTTTAGCTATTGGAATAGCAGATATTCTAATTCAAGACAACCACCCAATTGGCTACTACTTAAGAAAATTATGCGTCGCTAAAACTCGATACAGAGCAACCGAAATCGAGTGTCTCGCAGTAGTCGACTCAATCAAGTATTTCCGAATATATTTTGAAGGAGTCGATTTTAAAGTACACACAGATCACAAAGCATTAAAATGGCTTTTTAACTTCGAATCAACAAAACGACGACTATATCAATGGTTTTAAAAACTATTGTTTTATTCAGTTGAATTTATTCACAAAGCCGGGAGACATATGGCATATGTCGACGCACTCTCGAAAGCACCGGTCTGTTTATATCTGAACATTGCCGACATCATTACAGCACACGTACAAGATATAGCCCGGTTAACTAATTATACAGATCCAGTTCCCGTGATTTCCAATACTACAGATTCTAAGTCATACGTCGATTCGAGTCGCCAATTCAAATCATTAATTGAAAACAAAAACACAACACAAAAGTTGACAATCAACAGAAACGGTCGACAAATGGTAGTGATTTTGCCTTCAATCTTGAACAGTGTCCTAATCGAAGCACATGACCTGTCAGGACACCCAGGAGTTCGCAAAACTTAAAAACAAATTTAATTGCTTTATTACTGGCCAGCAATGAGACGCGATATCAAACTTTTTGTGCAAAGTTGTCATACATGTCAACTAAACAAAACAGCAAATCACGCCACGTTTGGACAATTGCAACCTTTGCCAACACCAGAAGCTCCACTCGATCTTATCGCAACCGATAATGTAATAATGGGATTGTCAGCTTAGTCAACAAAAGCCAAGTATTTTTAAGTAATGATCGATTACAACAGTCGATATGTTTGGGCAAAGTCAACGCCAACAAACACTGCCGATGCAATCATATCATTTTTGGACAACGTATTTAAATTTGTAAGCACTCCCAAATGTATTCTCATTGATAATGGAACCAAATATCGGTCTAAGAAGTGCAACAGCTTTTTGGCCGGTCACCACGTAAAGCACAAGTACACCAGTGCTTAATACCCGCAAACGGTGCAAATGAAAAATTGAACGACACTATTGTTAAAGAAATTTAAATAGAATCAATTGCAAAACCGAAGCATATCTGGTCTTCTTTGGTTCAAACTGTAGTCAACAATTACAATCAGACCGTTCACTCCACAACTGGATTCACTCTATCCTATCTAATGTTTGCAAACGATTGATTGAAGACAACTTCTCCGCCATTACCTGAAGCCCGATCTTTGGCAAAAAAGTCAAACAAACAAAAACAGCGCCAAAAGGAAATCTATGACCTAAAACACAAACCGATTAATTAAAGAGTTGGCGATTTGATCATGAAAAGAACTTCATCAAATCACCCGGATTTAAAGAAATTATCTCCGAGATAAGACGCACCTTTTGAAGTAATTGCAACCTCAAGACCTGTCAACGCACACATTCGCCGACTAAACGACAACCGGTCAGAACCATATCTAGTTCACGTTAGACAGCCTGAACCCTACTTCTTATGGGGCCAGTTTTACAACAAGAGGGAGTAAGATGCCCATTCATCTCTAATGATATATTGCTTTTTATCTATACATTTATATCTATCACACGTCATATTATATCAATACTAAATGCCTACTAATCAAAGTTATAATCAGTTTTCTTTATCAAACCCTTGATCAGTGCACATCCCTTTCCGCATAAAATCATGTGCACTTCTTAATTACACTTTAGTTCTGTATTGTATTCAATAAAGTATTCCTTTGTTTAACTACGAGTTTGTTTACCATTTGTTGATACGAGTGCCTTAAGACGTACTGATATACAAAGACCGGTCCTAAGTCACATCGGAATAGTTACCACATTATTGTGTGACCACTTTAGTGTTAAGACCGGTCACCCAACTTGGTCTCAACCCACACACACACTAAGCGGTTATTACATTTGGCGCAGTTGTTAGGATCGACAGATCTTCACACCGGTGATTGACTCAGCATATGAAGACACGATCTTGTAGTAAAGCAATAAATAAGTTTTAATTCAAAATTACTTTAAATGTTAATCATGTAAAGATAAAATGTAAAAATAATTATAAAAATTATGTAAAATTTAAAATAAAATGGCTTTATAAAACAAATAGCATTTAAACGTATTAATATTATACTATATCTTATAAAATTTTAAAGTTAATTAAATTTAAACATTTACAACATATTATTAATTTAAAAGCAATATTAAATTACTAGTATATATAAATTTAATTAATAAAAAAAATTATTTAACATATTTGAAAACGTAACATATTCAAAATGTTTTACAATTTTCACTTATTAATAATTTTATTTATTATTTTATCAGTTAAAATATAATTGGATTAATATTAAAATTAATCGTTTATTATTTTATTTTATTTTTGAACGTTATATTATATTAAAATATATTAAAATTATAAAGAAAATAGATTTATTAAATACATTTTAATCTTGAGTCAAATTGTATTTATTTTTATATAGTTATACTTGGTACAATATTAACAAATCCTGATAAAGGATACGGAGCTGGTTATGACAAATATGGTGAACAAACAGATGATTACAGGTTTTAAATTTTTAATTTTATAATTTAAAAATTTAATTTATTAATTTATTTATTTTAATAATTTTAGAAAAAGACCAAAAGGAGTAAAAGTGAATTATGTAAAACATTAATTTTACAAGTTAATTTTATTAATTATTTTGTTTTGAAAAAATATATCAATTATTATTAAACAATATATTAATTGTTTTTTATATAAAATATTTTTAAATTTATTATAAAATTTTTATTTTTAATTTGTATTTTAATTATATTTATAATTTTTATTTTTAATATTTTAATATGTAGAAACAATTTATAATTTTTAGCGTAAAAATATAATCAAAAATAAAGTTAGTATTCAATCAAATTGGCAAAGTTTATTTTATCCATATTTATTAGTTTAAAAAAAATTAAATTAAATATTAAATTTATATTATAAATAATATTGATATATACCTATTGATATATACTTATTCTAATGCATGATTTTATTTTTGTTTTTGTTTTTTATTTTTCATATATGGCAAAACAAGGAAAAATATTTAGTTAATGCTTTAACGCAAACACATTATATGCTATACTATTTTATACTATTATATGCAAAACTTGTTTTTAAGAATTTTCTAGAAACACAAACTTTTGCTTTTTATATATATTTTTATGTTTAACTCTATTGCGCTTTTAGTTTCACTTAACTGTTAAACTATTTCTGTAATTTAGACAAACTACGTTGTTAAATTAAAACACAAATATAGTTTACCTGCTAATTGAATATTTCTTGTATAAAAACTGATTGTATTGCTGACAGAAGACAAAATTATTTTACATTTTGAATGTAAAATTTGAAATAAAAATATTAAAGTTTTTAATATATTAAGATTTGTATTATTTTGCTAAAGAGTAAGTTTAAGTTTGTTAGTTGTGTTTTGGTCGGCCCGAGTGGCCAGGTGAGGGCCGCTCGGGTAGAGCTGGTATCTCTCCGACGATGTGTCAGCGCAGGGCTTTCTGATCCCCTACCCATTGGGCTGTGGCAGAATTGTCAGCTTAACGTGGTTAAGCTAAGCGTTCATTTAAAGGGTATGATTAAATGTAATAATTTTAGCTGTTGTGACGATGTGTTCAACGGTATTGCTGTGGTGGAAATGTCGCGGTGCTGATAGTGCCGTCCTGTTTTTGATGGATACGAAACATCCTAGCTATGGGTGGGAAACACGAAGCAAACGAGACGGGCTCCGGTACTTCAGAAACTGCCTTAGTTGCCGTGCCGGCTTCTGACAAAAAAAGATGGTAACTGCGCTGTAGTATTGTTTGCGCGCATGCAGTTGCGGCTTAAGCAGTTGTTATGTCAAAATTACCCGTTGAGTGCTGGGCTTTAATAATCGATGGATTTGGTACTATTTTCAATTACATATTAAATGGCGACAAACAATTATAAAAATGCCACATTAGCCGACCAACCACTAATAGTGGTGCTACCGCTCTGGCGACATCCAACAATATAATGCCATTAACTAAATTATAAAGTAAACAAATTAATATTAATTAATTTTAACTGATTAGTGAAACATTATGATTGTTTTTTAAATTTAATTAGTAAAATAATGTAAATAAATTAATAACTTAAAATTTCCATAGCTAAATTTTATAAATTAAAATTTTACTCCAAAACTCATAATAATATTTTTAAAGCAATTTTAAATTTAAAATAACATTATATATTTATTACAAATAATTAAATCAGCTGCCTTTGGCGTATAATTAAAAAAAATCAAAGCATTTGATACAAATGCCAGCAGCTTTCAGCGTTTATAACAAATTTATAAAATTTTTAGACTCTTACATCGTTTGGCAAATTAAAAAAATATATTATTTATTAGCCAGACGCTCCAAAGTCTGGCAAATAATAAAAGCATTACATAAAGTGTTTAGATTATAAAAATATTTTAGAATTTTTTGTGTTAAAATTTTATAAATAAAACCGATTTACAATAAATACATTTATATCTTAATTAATATATAAATAATTGTAATAAAATATTTAGCTGCTATTGTTTCCTAACCGAATGTTACAATAATAATAATTTTTACAATAAGTGTTGACCTAGTTAATCTGTCTATATTATATTGCGGAATATGTATTTAAGTATTTTTATTCCCCTTTTTTATATCAGACAACTAATTTGCGATTATTGTTTTTAATTTTTTCAATAAAAACATATATTAGATCTATTAGTATACGTTTAATTCTTTTTATTAATAATTATATATATATAATTATTTTATTAATATACAGCCCTATATCTTTAATAATAATTATTTATGCAATTTTTTATATTAAAAATTATATATGCTAACTTTATTAATATGATACCAAATTACTTTATTAATAACAAAATAAAATGTGGGGACAGTAAAGCAAATTTATATATAATTTTTTTTAATGTATTAATAATTATTTGTAATTATTTATTAAATTATTAAACATTTAATTGTTTAATTTATCATTATTTATTTATATAACTAAATTATTAGCAAAATTTATTAGATGCAATAATGTAGACCTTGCATTGTCATTAAATGTGTAGTTTAAACCGGCAAATGTAATAATATGCAAATCGTCTTTTATTAATCTAATAACATGTTTTCGAATATTTTCTTCATGATGTTATTTTTAACAAAATAAATGAGTGTTATTTTTATACAGTATGTTCGCATCACTAAGATTGACATATTTATTTTTTTTTAATTTATTGGGTAACTATATTTGATGTTAAAATGTTTTCCACTGCAAGCTAAAATAACACACTAAATGAATACCACCAAACCAAATTAATAGCGGTGTTAAAATTTTTTTCAAAAATTCATATCTTCTCTAAAATTATTAAATTAAGAACACCAAGATTAATGTTATCTTTAATTGTTATAATTGAAATTAAAATTAATAAGTCGTTGTATATTAGCAGTCAAGCTGGCATAATTTTTGCTTAATACTATTACGGTTACAATTACCGTATTCCCTCACATATTAGTACATGTACATATAAGGTAAAATATACCATTTCACTAAATTTGGTCCAAAGCCTCTATGTACATGTACTTGGCTCAGGCGGGTGGCGCAATGGTAATGTGCCCGCTCTCTATCCCTGAGTTAGTGAGTTTGAACCCCAGCTGTGGCAAGAATTTTTTTTGACAAAAAAAATTCTAGGCATGAGTTGATGCTAGAATGACCACGGGCCTTACCAAGGGCCGTCTACTGGTAGTGTACGCTAGCCTAATAAAGGAAGAAAGGCTTCGGTTTATAAATAGTAGTAGTATGTACATGTACTAATAAAGCGAGGTAAACTCAAACTTCAATAATTAACACAAAATGTTTTAAGTATTAAAATTTAATGATTCTATTTAATGAACTTATAAATTATTTAAAATTAATGTTATTATCTTCTTCTGATTTAATATTATTATTGTCTTCATTAACGGTTAATTCTGATATAATCTCAATTATTTTAATTTTTTTTAAATTATACAAAATTTTCAAATTTTTAATACAGGTTTTGATTCTAGCGATTACTAGTAAACTCACAGCCAATAAATGACTTTTTAATTAATTCTATTGAAAAGTTAATGCAATCAATTCAAACCAATTTAACTACAACTTCTTAACTTATTTAAAATATTTTTATAACTAATTAATTCAAATATATTTTATTTGTTCAAAAATATTTTAAACGATTTTAATAGAAATGAAAATTGTTAAGTCTAAGATATATTACTAGAATCACACAATTTCTTATCTCTATTTTTGTTTTCAAACATTTCATATCTGTAATCTTTAAGCTATTATTTTTTGCGTTTATCATTAAAAATATTTTAATGAAATTTATTTGCAAAAGCGACTTTTTCCCTTTTTTTATAAGTACTGTACACTTAACCCGGGGTATAAGTACATGAAGCTTAAACTCATCTTATATGTACATGTACTAATATGTAAAGAAATACGGTAAATTTTAAATGTTTTTTAAAAATATTTTATAATTTATTTTTTATATAAATTTTACATTGAAAAAATATTAATTTCTAAAATAAAAAATATCCAAAATAAATTAAAATTATATATTAATTAATTAATTAATTCTCGCGTAATGCTTTAGAATTTTCAATTCTATTATTTTGTCTTTGATTTGAATTAATATTAATAAAAATTACGTTATTATTTTGATATATATTTATATTTAATTTGTTTATAATTTTTTGTAAATATTTATTAAAAATTTTGTAGTATTTGAGACAAATGTCTGAAACTGTAATAATTGAAAAACCAAACCATAAGCTAAAAATTGATGAGATTTGACAAAAATATTCTTCAAAATGTATTTTTGGGTATATTTCATATATTATTGTCGGATATGAAAGAAATTTTAAATTAATTCTATATTTATTTTTATTCATTTTTAAATTTTCCTTACTCATTGTAGTAACAAAATATTCTCGATAACACTCTGTGTTATAAGCGCACAAATTATTGCAATAATTAAAAATATTTAATTCAATATCTTCAAATGTATAATTAAATTTTAAGTTGCTGTTTAAATCAAATATAAAATAACGAGGAGGATAAAATTTAGTTTGGTTAATATAATAATTTATTCTACAATTGCATACACATTCTGCTCTAGTTTGATTAATAAAACAAGGTTTATAAGGCATAAATTTATAATTAACTATTGTTTTATAGTATTTAAGATTTATATTATTAGTTTCAGAAAATTTAAAATTTTGCCAATCTTTCATATAAAAATTATAAGATCTAATATTTCTTTGATGTATCTGGATATAAAATAAATTATTTGCAATTTTTGTTTGATTTTCAAAAATAATTAGTTTATAATTATCAAATTTGTTGTCCAATTCATATCTATTGTTTGTTTCGCCATCTAATTGCGAAAATATCGTAAAACAAAACCAAACTTCATTAATAGATAATGTATAATATCTAATTAAATCGCAATATTTAAAGTTATTTCCATATATTAGTAGACAATTCAAAAATTGGCTTGTAAATTCCAATGATTCCATTTGTTCTTTTATAGTCATGGTATTTAAATAATTAATTAGATTTAATTTGTTAGTTTTGATTGAATTATTAAATAAAATACTATTATTTAAAATTAAACTTTTTTTAAAACAAATACTAATAGCCGGCAATGATATCTCGTTTGTAAACTTAACATTAGTAGTCGTTTCGTACGAAAAGTATATTTCACTTATTTTATATAATTGATAAACACATCCAATAATACAAATAATATTAAAAAATGTTTTAAATAAATATTTTATTTTCATTTTTTTTCCTATAAATTATATTTAATATTTTAGAAATAAAAATCAAAATTAGAAATAAATTTTTAAACAAATATAATTTTAATTATTTGTGGTATAATAAAGTCTAGTACAATAATAAAAATAATTATTGAAATTTTAATATTAAACTATAAAATAACATAAATTAATATTTAATACAGTATTAAAATTAAATATAACAGAATATAAACTTATAATAGAATTTTGTAAATCATTATATTTATATATATTTATAAATATATAAATATATAAAATTACAAATATAATTTTAAATATATAAATTTAACAAAACTTTGTCTCGTTCTCACTTTGCCATTTTAAAAACAAAAAAGACAAAATTAATTTTTTTAATCACTATTAGATTTGGTAATAAATAAAAGTTTTAATTTAATCGACGCAATTTTTATAATTACTTTATTAATTTTTAAAAATTTAAACAAAACTATTTGTAAAAAATTATTTTTATTACATTAAATGCATAAAATCTATTTATTAAAAAAAATAATTTTCTTAAAACATTTATTACCAACAGTATTAGATTTTAATCGGAATTAATTGCAAACGTTTGAACGCATTATACTAAAATTATTAAACTAACTGTTGCATGGTCTACTTGATGGAAAATATTTTTAATAGAAATTAATTCATATTGGTGTTGTACATTAGATCCAACATCTAAATCTGTTGAATGTTTCTTACGTACAGTCTAAAGTCTTAATTATTTTAATAATCTGCTTGGATAAATCTTAAATTGGCGATGGCATTTAAATAAATAAATATTATTTAAAATTTTATTAAAATTATATTTTTTGTCTTTACGTTACAGAATTTAAGTTAATAAAATAATAAAATAAATAAAAAATTTGCAGAGTGTTATTTGTTTGTAAGATTTAAGAGTTTTTAAATAATAATATAAATTTAAATAGTAATATAGAGTTTGTCTAGTTTAAGTTTGTATATTTAACAAATAATAAAAATTTAGATATTTTTTTTAATAAAATATATTTTAAAAATAACTTTTGGAATAATTAATTTAAAATTATATATAAAATTTTTAACATTATATCATATTTATATTATTAGTTTGAAGTCTAATATCAAAAATATGTTCAATCTTGTTTAATAAATAAATTCAAAAAACATTTATATTTTACCATTTTGATTTTTATATACATGATAAAACTAATACACTTAAAATCAAATTTAAGGGAATCGCAAATGCAGAAATTTTTTATATTAAAGTTTATTATAAAAAAATCATAAAAATTTTATAAATTTACATTGATGCATATTATTAGTCTACATGTATTTACTAAAAAAATTAGTTTTTATTTATTTATACGTAAATAAATGTACTAAATAGATAAAATAATTAATCGTTTATAACAATGTATTAGGGTAGGCCTTGAAAAAGTTTGCCCGCGGGCAATTATATAACAACGTGCTTTGTAATTTTGTAAGTAGAATTTGACTAAGTGTTTCGAACTTTTATTTTAATTTCATAAATTTAGTAATTTATAAATAGCATTTGCAGGTTTATAGGTATTAATTTATTAATGTTTAAAAAATGTTTTATTTAAATATAAATTGATAGATAAAGTTAAAAAAATTGTTATTAAACTACTGTATTATATAGCTGCGTTCTTAAACATAGTACATCTTTTAATTAAATTTATTAACGCAAAAATTTAACATTTACAGCTCTACATTAAGGTAAAAAATTTAAAAACAATAACATAATTTAAAATATATTAATATTCTAAAATAAATAATAATATTAATATTTAAATTTTGAATAATTTTGACATAATTAATTTAATATATTTTGAGTATAATTTTGTTTTCCGCGATTTTATAATTTAGAAATATTGTCCTACACTTAATAACAAATTACCATAAACGGGAACAATTTAAAATGTTCGCTAAGAATATCTGCTTTCCTGTAATGTCTATAATGTAAAATATCTATAATGTTGCTGGGCAATATTAAACAAGTAACCCCAAGTGGCCCCAAAAACATGAAACTTTCTTTATATGTAAATTACAAATTTTTGTGTTTAATTAAGGACAATAATTTAATTAATTTTAATTATAAAAATAAAGTTTTTTTAATTAATTTGTGCATAATCTCAAAAAACAGTATTTACGAAATATTTTATAAAAGGAGATATCCGGCCAAGCGTAACAATCTATTTGAATGCACCACTTTTTATGTAGACAAGTGATGCAAGTGCTATGTAAAGCATGTA
>JAQFXP010001451.1:0-19246 GCA_034693685.1 Belba bartosi
ATTCAACTTCGACAAATACCAGGTCAGCGCGCGCGAAGCCTTTAACAAAAAGGGAAAAACATAAAAAGCAGACTTTACTTGATAACTTGACTTGACTAGACTCTTGCTGTGGCAGATAAATTTAATTTTTGTCGACTTATGTCATTTTTTGAATATAAATTTTATAAATTATATTGATTTTTATCTTTAGTTATTTTTTTCATATTACTTTTAAATCAAATTAATAATTTTTGATAAAAGTGTCAATTAGTTAATTGACTCTCATATTTGTCGAGAAGAGTTATGTATCAGTTTTTTTAAGCTAACATGTACACTCTTATCAGTCATCTTTTTAACTAGTGATCGGTTATATATTTAATTTAAAAAAAGTTTAAATCAATAATTTTGTGCTAACTATCAAAGTATTAGTATTAGGTTTTATATGATATCTTCAAAATTAGATAATATTATACATTAATACTGTATTTGATTTATGTATCAATTTTTGACAATATGTCATAGATATAAAAAATGCTTATTTTTAATTTTAATTGTAAATTTAATAATATCTTTAATATGACTATAAAATTAAATATAAAATATTTTGCAAATTTAGACTTTGCTTGATTTATTTATTCTAGAATTATCTATAGCTAATTTATAAGTTATAAACTATGCAGATATTTATTAAGTATTTATAAATATTTATTTGTTGATTTTTAATCAGCATTTTATTTTCAAGCTAACAAGTAAGTTTATATTTAGTCTCTGACACTTCTACAGAAAAAGTGGCATACAGTACTTTAATAACTAGCCAACATTATGACTACCAGTAATTATAATATGTAATTTTGCAAAGCTATGACTATGATAGTAGACTTTATGGTCAAGTTAACGGTATATACCTGTATCTAGAATATTATTAACTTATTGTGAATGTTCAGCCAGTTATCTAAAAAGAAAAGTTAATTTTAATATTTAATGTCTGCCAACTGTTCGCAATACATAACTAATATAATTCAATTGTGCAAGTTCATTTACTTTTAGTCCATAGTTTAAAAATGTTAACAATAGAATCAAATTTATTTAAAAGCTAACTAGTTTGTATTACTGTTAACAAATATGTCAAATGTATATGTATTTGTTCATCTACATATAATAATCTATATGACCATATTTCTGTGACCAGATAAACACATTTCTATATAAGATATTCAATATTTTCAACAAATTTCTATAAAATTCACGCAATAGAGAGCAAACCTTTTAATCATTATTCCTATAAAACATTTAATAAAAATTCTGCAAAATAACAATTATTTCACTCATCACTCAAATGGTGAAAACGTGTAATTAAACAAAATTTTATATTTACTAAAACTAAACAAAAAAAGTGTATTTTTCAAAATATTTTAATTTAAATAACAAATAATTATCATTTAAAACAACGATGTGTGACATTGAATCGATTCATACAAAAGAGGAAGACTGTAGTGAATGTGAAATTAAACCATTAAATAGAGATTGCAATCAGATTGTGGTGATATCGTCGAATGTGATCGACAATAACAACGACTTTAACCATAAATTGAAAACTCGCGGCGAAAGCGGCCAAAAAGCATTGATTGTGACAATCCTGGCGTTTGGCAACTTTTGTGTCGCCACAGGTGTCTCCATTCAGGGCCCGTTCTTCCCCAGAGAAGCAGGTATTCCAAACAGCTGTAATTCAGGGCCTCTAGTTTTAAGGGCTATTTAAATATAGAAATTATTTGAGAAACTAATTAATTGATTAATCCAACGCGATGGAATAACCTTAAAAATGTAAATTCTCATTAATTTATTAGTTAATGAAGTGATAGTCATAAATAAAATATTCTAAATATAACATTTAAAACGTAAACTTTTGAAATGTTACATTCAGATTTTTCAAATTTATATCTATCACTTTATGGCTTAACAACTAGTGAGTTTTAAAAAATGCAAATTCAAAATAGCCATTAAATATCATTAAGGTTAATCTTACAATTTACTAATTGAATAAATAATCAAGGTTGATTAAAGTGAAATTCCAGACTAATTAATCAGTATTACTTTTTTTGAATACATGCAAATCTTATTGGCATATCCTATATGAAATACCTAGATGTTCCAATTAAGTAAATTGTTACTATTTATTCATTTCAATATCTAATTCAATATTGGGTTTAAAAATTGACAAAGTTGCTAGCTAAAATTTCTGTCAGGGTATTTTAATAGTATATAAAATTTTTAAAATTTAAGTCTGCCAAAAATATCAAATCTTATTACCAAAACTAATCATTTGGTAATAATATATTTATCAAATTTACTCAATATGTGATAAAAACAAGAAAATTATAAATCAAAATAAGCAAAAGTCAACGAACTTGGGCTCTATAACAGGTTCGGCAATAAAAACAAAAATTCAATTAAAATTATTATAAAAACCAATTAAGAAAAGTATAATTTTATAATAAAAAGAAAAAACATTTTAATAAATAAAAATCAAAATCAAATCCACGTAATGTACAGTATATTCATAAATCAAATCAATTACAGAGTCGAAGAACGCGACGCCAATAGTCTATTCATCAATTTTCTCGATCTATGAGTTAGTAATGTTATTGACGTCATTCAAGTTCGGACAACTGGCCGCTCAGATACGGCCGAACCTAATGTGTGGCTTCGGTTTGGCAGTCGCCGGCATTAGTACAGTAGCGTTCGGACTCCTGGACCACTTGCCCAAAGGCATGGCTTTCATAGCACCGGCGTTTGCGCTCCGAATAATTGAATCGTTGGGCGCGACCGCCTTCGCCACCAGTAGTTATTCATTAATCACTTACCGGTTCCCCGACAGCACCGCCACTATGTTCTCGATATTAGAGACCTGTTTCGGGTTAGGTTTAATTGTGGGACCGGTATTAGGTGGTGCGCTCTATGAGTTGGGCGGATATATTCTACCCTTTCTGGTGTTGGGCGTCCTATTGACTACCAGTGGTTCACTAATTCTCTGCTATTTAACGCAAAACACAACTAAAAGACCAAACTATGGCAAAGATCTGCGAAACGAAGATAACAACAATAGCGTTAAAAACGAAACAATTAGTCTAAAAAAGTTTATCTCAAATCCAATTATAATTTTGGACTCAATTGTCATACTAACGGCTCTCAGTCTAATGGGGTTCAATGCAGCGGCACTCGAGCCGCACATTCGACAGTTCCAGTTGTCGCCACTCATGACAGGAGTCATATTCGTCTCTTTAGGACTCATGTATGCCATGACTGCACCCGTTTTGGGCAAATTGTGTGATATATTCAATAAAAGTTTAACTCTATTCTCAATCGCCGGAACTCTTCTGTGTTTAATTGGTTTAGTACTGATCGGTCCTCTTCCGGGCGTCGGTCTCGACCCCAATCTCTGGCTGATAGTGTCGGCGCTGTTGTTGTTCGGCGTCGGAACAGCTGCCAAACAAGTGAGCGGTTATACCCATTCACTCAACTATTCTATACATAATCGGGGTTTTGGCAAAAACACGTCAACCTATGGTCTCGTGTCGGGCCTATTCTTCTCGTGCATATCATTGGGCGGTTTTGTCGGTCCGACAATCGCCGGCGTTCTCATCGAGAACTATGACTTCTCGATCGCCACAACTCTTATGTTTGCAATTGAATTGATTTTATTTATTGTTTTGTTAATATGTTTAATGACAAAGAAGACTAAAATATTGTATTAATATTCGTTTTATTTAATATCTGTAAATAAATTAATTATTAAATTTTTTACAATAAAAAACAAACATTTACTTGAATTAAATTAGAGTCTAAACTCAATTTTAGCAATAATAATAAGTAATAATAATAATTATTGCTTGGTACTTTAAAATCATTGTTAAAATAAAATTATGCTATAATCGAGTGCTTATAAGTTTTAACTACTGTAGAGCTTTGATAGACATTTATTCAACCCTTTATTAATAATTTTATTAAATTCAATATTTAACTTGTACATTTATAGATTTTAAATTTTACTTAAAATCATATTTAATAAACTAAAACTAAATTAGTAAACTAAAGTTAATATTAATATAACTTATTGAACTTATATTTGGTATAATATTGATACATTATAAGACTAATTATTATATTTATTAATAATTTTTATAAATACATTTTAATTAACTTATATGCACATGTTTAATAAGTTTTAATAATTAAAATAAAAATATTCTCAATCTTAATAAAAATAAATAAATAAAAACTTAATAATAATACAAATATAAAATAGAGAATATTTAACTTATTTAAGGCTCATTAGTCCTATTTAAAGCTCTAATATATATATTATACAAAAGAGTCTATAGACTAATAGTCACCTAAAAAGACAAGAATAGTCGCTTCAATAACTGTCAAAACAAATAAACACAACAACACGTGTTTCTAATGTTTACAAACTTTAAATTAAATTACCAGTCAATAGATGTCGATAAGCATTAAGCAATTGTTTAATTAATACAATAATTACGTCAATTATATACTGCAAACTAAATGTGTCAGAAATGGGAGTAAACGGAAAGGATGTGAAAAATCAGATAAAATTTGATTTAATTAGTCATAGACTTAATGTTTTGAACAATTAATTGTAATTAAGTCTAATATTGAGATTAATTTATTGATAAATTAATTGATAGTTTGAAGCGATAATAGATCGGCAATAAAGTAAAGAATGCCTTCATATCACTCGACGCTAAGCTCAAGCAAATCGATTGCAAACATATCTCTATTGACATTCCGGACCAAATTTCGGGGACCCGTCGTCGCACTCAATGCTGACCACTGTTTGTATTTTTGTATTTATTTATTAAATTAATTATTTAATTAAACGTTTGATTGTATTGTGTCTACAGTAGGCAAAGAGGACTTGAATGACATCGATATCATAGATGAGGCTATTCTTTACTTTAAGGCCAATGTCTTCTTCAGTTCCTATGAGATTCAGGTTTTAATTCAATTCAAATATTTATTGATATTTACATTAATTTGAATTAATTACTAAATATTTAAACATTTAGAGCGATTCGGACCGAATCATAATTTATTTGACGCTTTATATCATTGAATGTCTTAAGAAAATCCAAAAGGTTTGCCTAAATCGACAATTAATTCAATTGTAATTAAACTGACATTTGTTTTAATTTCAGTGCAATAGCAAGAATGCGGCGCTTCAGGAGTTGGCGCAGTTGGCCATCAGTAGATTTGACATTCCTGGAGATCCGAAGTTTCCGATGAATGGTGTGTTCCAGAAGCCCAAGAATGGCGAAGAAACAGGTCTTTAGTCAATTATTTTAATTAATGGTAATTAGTTTTGATATTAATTTATAATTTGTTTCAATTCAGAACTAATGCGCTCTTATATACAACAACTGAGACAAGAGTGTGGCCAACGGTTGGCCAGTCGGGTTTATGACACCGATAACGGCCAGCCATCGAAGTGGTGGACCTGTTTCGCCAAAAGGAAATTTATGAATATAAATTTGGCCGGACCTGGAAATTGAGTTTTTGTTTTCCATAACCAATCAATTAATTTGTTAATAAACTGATTCCAGTATTTAATTAGAAATTATGTCGTTATTCCATCAGTTCTATTGATATTTATTTAAATTTTTAATACATTTTTAATTTTTTTGAACAAATTTTAATCACTTTATTTGCAAATATTATATTTTTCTTTAACTAAATATGTACATGTTTAGTTTAGTATAAACCTATTTAACGTAATACCTATTTCCCGGTTTTGATAACAATTTTTTTCAAATTTGTCATTAATTTTAAGGAATTTTTCATTAATTTCTTTTTTTACAAATAGACTCAAATTAATATCAATAGGAATTCAATTAAAACATTATTATTAAACGTTGTTAATCCGATGTTGTGTTTGAACTACTTGTTTGACATTGAAATTCGTAATAATTTTTGTTTTGTATCTGAAAATTGAGAAAATTGTTCTAAAAATAATTTTTTTGATAGCATTTCCTATGAATAAAAGATAATTTAATTAAATTTATATATAATCTAATCTTTAGATATATTAATGAAAGAATAAATTATTATTTTGTTTATAAAAGTATTAAATATATGATTTAAAAAGACTAAAAAATTAATTATTTATAAATTTCCGGAAATGAGTAACTCTTTCCTTATTAGGAAATACATTATTTAATATCAATAAATACTATATCTGTTGTTATAATTATATGATATAAATATTAAACTAAATTTTTATGTCTTTTACTTATATAGACTTCATTTTAATCGATTAATTAGTATTTAAAGTAAAAAAAAATTAAAACACATTACTTTGAAAGCTATTAACACTTTACTTAATAACCTAAATCTGGTTTTTATTACCATGCAATTCAAATGGCAATTGTTATAATTGTGAAAACAAATTAATACTTTATTTCACAACATAAGTAAAATTACAACATTTTAATTATAGATTGAAATAATTAATTTGGTCATAAAATTAATTTAAAATGTAAAACACATTTATATACTTGCATAACCAAACTTGCTAAAGTAATTATCAGTAATTTTTGCAACTTTAGATACCATATATTGACTTAGTTTATTTGCTGATATTACAGCATGATAATATTTGAGGAAAAACATAATTATTCAGTACTGCTCTAAAAAAAGTTTTGATATCGAATATAAGTCTCAAAGTTCTGTATTAACATCACATCACAAGCAAAAGAGCGAAATAGCATTTATGCGATAAAAATGCGGACAAAAATGCATTTAATTTTGTTAACTCGAAGCTATCAAAAAATATTTCATTTGCCATTAATACAGGCATTGAGTAGAGACTGTATTTTACTATTAAATTAAAAATTCAGTGAAAGTTGTGTTCCTCTGCCTCTACATAACGACTACTAGAAAACAAGTTTCTGTTTCACCTAATTTTTAAGCACTAATTAGTTCAAAACAGATAAATAGTTTGTGAAAAACGCTTTTCCTCTCGGTTTACTACCCGGCCATAGGAACTACTCTCGCAAAATGTCTTTTAAGTTATACAGAAATGTAGATAAACTGCAAATTCACGTCTCCTCTCGCCTTTTCAAACGCACTTTTATTCCTAAATAATTTATTTTGTTTACTAGTGTTCGCTATCAGTGCTATCGCATAGAATATTAAGAGATAGTGAGAGCGAAAGTATGACCAAATGTCGACTAATTTTTCGATTTACTCTCGATTTTTATTTAAGTTATTTTTTGCGAAAGATTTTAAAGTCTTTTCCTTCGTTTCAAATTAAATAAGAAATTTTGTTTATTGAATATCTTCTTGGTCATTTCATTTGCCTTGTTTTAATGTTTGCTTGTTATAATTGTCTAAAAAAGAACAATGTTGCTTGTTGCTATCAATATGTGAACTTTAATCTGTTTTATAACCTTTTTTTGTGTTATATTTAATAAATTGTTAATAAAATGTAAATATATTTCCGGACTCTTCTGTTTGTATTAATTATTATTATTTATTAAGTTATTAAGTGATCTCAACTCAAATTAATAGTCAGTTTATCCTATAGTTATAAATACGGGTTTAAAGCAATTAAAAACTTATTTTATTTAATTAATTCTATTTTAACTCAAATTTAATTAATACTTTAGTAAAATAATAATAATAATAAAAATAAAAAGTTTAATAGTTTAGCAATTCAAAAAAAAAGTTCAACAAGAAGTAATGCTATTTTTATATTTGATATATTATATAATTTTATTTTATTTATCGCTTTATATAATATTTAACACAAAATAATTAAATAAAAAGTTCTAAAAAAGTTTATTAATTTAAATGTTATAAAATGTAATTTAAAAAACATAATAATTATTAAATTTTGAAAATTTTTGTTCACTTGACAATAGTGTATAAGAACTGTAACGCATGTGTATAACAGTATAACGCGATTGTATGCCAAACACGCCATACATACAGTGACTCAATAGTAAATTGAGTACAGGTTTTGCATTGAGTGAGCGGTGAATCGGAAAAGTGTTTTCTCAATACTGTCTCTCTGTATACGAGCTATACCTTTGACACTGAAATATGTACTGAAATACTAAGCGATAACTGAAAGCCAATGCAAGACAAGCAGTAAAAGAGCGAAACAGACGACTCGTATGAGAGGCCAGAAATCCAAAGCGTATTCGCGATAAGTCTAACATCAACTCCAATGTCAACAAAACATTTAGGCGTTATTTGAATCGAGATTTTGGTTTTGTTTTGCATTTTGTATTGTATTTCATATATTTTTTAATTTTACTTAAATTTATTTAAGCTTTGATTCATTGTATTGTAATTTCAATGTTTTTTAGTTCAAGTATTTGAATAATATTTACTTTTTTTGTGTAATCAGTGCTCAAAACAAATAGACAACAATTGAACGCATTTTCAACAAAAAAAAGTATTTTTTACTAATGTTTACATTAAGTGCTTTAAATCAATTAATTTCTACAATATTATCGTTGAAGTAATATCTGAAATAAAATAGTTGTCGACTAATCAGTAATCAGTTAATTGTCATTGTTTTTGATCTTTGATTCAATTGATTTAATGATTGTTTTTGTGGTAATAATTAGTTTCTAAGAATCGAATCGAATCCAAACGACGACAATATGAAGAAGTCATCGATAATATGCTTTACAACAGCCGTAATATCAGTGATAATCGGGATATCAGTACTTCTGACTCTTCCGCTGATTCTTCTGAAGATAATAAACTCAAAGCTAGTGCTGAGTCCGGGCAGTGATTCATACAATCTATGGAAAGACCTTCCGGTGCCGATACTGCATAAGTTCTACTTTTACAATGTGACCAATCCTCGGGAAGTGCAGTATTCCGGTGCCGAACCAATACTCACAGAAGTCGGACCTTTTGTGTTCCGAATGTCGATCAATAAAACGGACATTAATTTCACGGATTTGGGCCAAAGCGTGACTTTCAGAGAACGAATGACTTATTATTTTGACCGACAATTGTCTTCGGCTGAGCTCTCTCTCCGGGTATGTATGCCTTTGAATGCGTTCGTATGTCTTGTGTTTGCACTACCAGTAGATATAATAGGTTTGGGATTAGTCTTTCAATTCTTAGCTAATTTGTTTTTGCAGTAATGCAGTCAACCATTCACTTGATATTAGATTTTAATTAAAAGTTGACTAAAAGTTGACTTTCAACAGGGATTCACCCGGGAGTCAGTTCAAAATCAGCCTGTTATCTAAATTGACATTTATTCTCCCAAGTTTGTCTTATCCTTTACAAATTTGTCGATATTTTCGCACAAAAATCAAATTTAAATAGCAATTTAGCAAGCTTATTTTATTAAACCCGTTCGACTTCCTCCCCGCCCCTCCCCTACATAGCCAAAACATCTGAATGTCTGGTTTTTAATAATCACTGATCTTTTTACGAGTAATAATAGATTTCATTTTAAATTGAATTTGAGTTTTAAAATACATTTTAATACAATTTTGAATTTATAGCTTTTTTTTAAATTTTAATCTTTTGTTTTTAATGCAGTTTTTGTTTGTAATCTTTTTTTATTGATTTATTGTTATGTATTCAGTACAACAAAAATGATTTATTCAAATGTCATGTTTTGTTGTCAATGAAATAATAACTTTTTATATATGTTTTGTTCGCTTTTATTAATTGTCTTTTGTCTTGAGTTTTGATTCTTTATCTATAAATAGTTGTTTCAAATAATTGTGTTTTTGTACTCATTTACGACACAAAAAGTGGCACTAATTTCGTATTTAATATCTAATGAAAAACTTGCAACTCTTCTCTTCCCAACCAATGTTTCAGAATTTGTCTGCAATTCTAAACTTAAACAAAAAAATTACATTTGATTTGAATATAAGAAATCAAATATTAGCTTCTCTTCAAACTATAAACAAGTTTTTTATTCTTACTTTTCGTTCGCTTCACTCAATTGGTTTGAATTTTCATTAACAGTAGTAATGAAAACGACTGTATTTTTCCATTTAATTGATGGCAATTGAGAATTAGCATTGATTTCTAAGTCTTGCCGTATATTCCCATTAAGTCTATCATTGGATTGAGGAAAATGTCAAATAAATTGAGTAAAACTAAATTTTATTATATATTTATTTACATAATTTAGTTGTTTTCCTTGAAAGTGGCAAAACAAAGGTTAAACAGACTATAAGCATGTTTTCAATGTTAGCTTAGGTTTACTGTAGATTATTTGATATGATTTTTGTGTTAATTATTTTGCAAATTTGTTTCGATATTTATAGTTTTCCGAGAACTTCGTCGGAAAAAAATATTTTTATTAATTTAATTGATAATAAAAGCATAATTTGTACCGAGTATGGCAGTAAATGACATACCCTTTGTTACATACGTTTTGCTTAAATCTTGTCACATTAGATTTGTTCGAGTATAATCTTTGATTAAGCATGCTTAAAACTCAATTCTTTATAAATAATAATTAAAATTATGATAACAACAAAATGCAAACTTTATTTTCTATACTCACAATACATATTGAGGTGAAAATATATACAAATTTAGATTAATATAATTATTGAAATATTAAAGAGTATTAAAGCTTTTATGAAAAGTTTAGACATATTTGAGAGGATTTGATATTACCTATAATTGTCTATAAATGAATTGCTTTTGAATTTCTAATTAAGTTTGATTTCCGTAATAATCACTCAAACTGTTATAGCAATCAATGTTAGCTTTGAGTATAATTACATTTATTAAATTGAATGTATTTGAAATCCGAATATTTTCTATTTAGGGCTTTTAAACGTTATTATTTCAACTAAAATACTGCAAATAATTTTTGACAATTGAATAAATACAGTAATAAATTCAATTTAATTAATTAATATTATTTAATCGACAAAATTCTTTAATCGCTTTAATTAACAGGAATTCTCTTCCAATTGAATAAATAATTTTGTTTTAAATATTTTATTTGTTTTTTATTCTAATAAATACCAATTAAATTAGTTAATTAATGAATTTAAAAGTTAAATAATTTCACATATCATTGAGTTTTCTCTTTGTCTAATAAGCACAACAAACATCAAAATTGTTTTAATTGTGTTTTTCCTGATTATGTATTTGTATAGTGAACTCAATTTTTGCAAATCAATTGTTGAGAACTTATTAAAAAGTGATAAAACAATTCAATTAATAATTGAATTATTTATTCGAATTGAATCCGAGAAATGACATACTTTTACAGAACAATACTTTTATAAATATTAAGACATTTTCACAAAAACTAATAAACAATTTCTTCTTATCTAAAAAACTAAACCATAGATAACAACATTGAACGCCCCGTTAGCCATAGCCCTGAGCCTAATGGAACCCTTGAATCCTGTAATGAAGACATTGGTTACTCTAGTGATCAATAAACTAAATGAAGAGTTTTTTGTTGATAAATCAATTGGCGAACTGTTATTCGACGGCTATTCCGACATTCTAACCAAAATGGGGCCAATACTCAATCCTAAGATTCCATACCAGCCCTCGTTTGGCTGGATGTGGAAAAGGAATGAGTCAAATGACGGCCTCTTTAGTGTAAACACCGGTAAAGAACACATTAATCAATTGAATGAAATCGAGACATATAATGGTTTGCCGGCTCTCACCTACTGGTCCTCCAATCGATGCAATTCGTTGAGCGGATCCAAAAATGGCGAACTCTTTAATCCGATAAAAAGTGCCGACAAATCGCTGGCATTTTTCCGAACAGATTTCTGTCGGGTTTGGTCTCTAGTCTGGAAGGAAGCGCTTAAATCGAGTTTGGGTCAACTTTCGGTTTACCGTTACTTTCCGGCCGACAATACTTTTGCTAATTCTACTGATTATCCGCCGAATAGTTGTTTTGCGCCCAATACTGATAAGGCGTATGAATTGTTTGGAACGACTGATGAATTTAATATCGAATCAATCGTTGAAAGAGGAAAACGATTGGTTGGAAACGATTCGCAAGTGTTTCACATATTAGACACTTTGAGTTAGTTTTATCACATTTTAATCTAAATTCTAATTAAATTTTCACTCAATTAATAGTTATTTTTATTGATTTCTAAAATTAATTAAATTAAAATTTTTTAGAATATGTAACAAATGATACGAAAAACATTGAAAAGGAATACCGAAACGCACCGAATGTATGGAAGTTTGAAGAGTTCCCTTCGGGTGTATTCGACTTGTCTGCCTGTCATTACGGCGCTCCTATTTATATATCGAATCCTCACTTTTTGAACGCCGACCCCTACTACCTGAGCACAGTGTCGGGTCTGACGCCAAACGCCACAACACATCAGACATTCATAGACATTGAACCGATAACCGGAACTCCAATTGAACTGAAACTAAGGGTTCAGTTGAATGTCTATATCAATCGAATGGCTGATTATTTCTTAAAATACCGGCAAATGCCGAGAATTCATGTGCCAGTGCTGTGGCAGGAATTCTCAATTCATGTTACGGATCAAATAGCACATGACCTGCACTGGCAGCTCACTGGCCCCTCAATGATTGCCACAATAATCTCGTCATTGTTTATATTGACGGGTGCTCTGACTCTACTAATAATTGTGTCGAAGCCAGTGCTCAAACACTGTTTCCATCGCAGGACTTATGTAACTGAATGTGATTCGAGTGATACGAGTGCTCTCATTAATGATTGCAATGCTGTCGGCGCTAATGATATTCATAGTTAAGAATTATGTTAATCATGTTTTCAATTCTCAATTACGTTGTCTTTCTATTAATGAGATTTTAGTGTAGTTTTTGTCTTTTAATTTCTGACAACTTGTGCCACATATTTATTATTGTATTCAATATTTGATATATTATTTGTTTTAATTGAATAAAAAGTGTTAAGATTTGCTAAAAGAGTTTTATCTAATAATTTATATAATTTTTTGTTTAACATTGAAAAGTTTTAGTTCTATTTTTAGTTTAAAACAACTTTTTAGACACTTTTTCCTTGAATTTGAAATATTTTGATCACTTGTTTTGAGTGAAGCGTTTTTGCAACGGATAAACATTGAGTAGATTTTGGAAAAGAGTTCCTGTTTTTTGTGCCCAAATCTATTTATATAGCATCTAATCGATGTTTGCCTCAATAATCAGCTTTGAATACAATGGTTTGAAATTGTTTTATATTTAAACACCGTTTAAACCCAGATTTCCTAATCTCAAAGATACTAATTTCCAAAAATCCTAAAAATTGTTCTATAATTCTATAATTTCTAATCATATTAAATAGCAATTAATATACATTTTTTTTGTAAAAGTGTTTACCTTTTTATGGATTAAATTAATAATTAATTAAAAATATTACAAATTAATTGTACGTCATTAATATGTTTTAATTAGCAAGTTTCAAAACTCCACTTAAGTGTTAGTTAGATTAGTGCCGATTTACTTAATTTCGGCCAACTATTTATGTTAGTAAAGTCGCATTTACCTAGTCCATTTTGGTAAGTATCTTTTACTATCTTAAGTTAAAATTAATTAATTGATTTACATTGTTTATTAAATATTCATGATATAAATGTTTTTAGTTTTAGGAAATTTGGGATTTTTAGTATATTATTAGTATAGTTTGTCTCATTTCTTCTCTCATTTCTTCTCTCATTTATGATGTCACAGTGATTTAGACAATAAATTACGACGAAAAATAAAAATAAATAAAATATAATAAAAATATTTAATCTTCAATTCTAAAATAAGTCGCAATTAATTGATTTAATTATTATCTGATGGCAGAAATGTCTTCAGATTATTATTAAGTAAATGGCACAGAATTTCTGCTGTCAAATGATAATTAGATCAATTAATTGCGACTTATTTTAGGAACTTTGGAGTTAGCACTTTTGGAAATTAGGAGATAAGGGGTTGAACCATTTAAACAAGTCCATTTCTATTGAATTGAAATTTGTACGCATTTTGAATTTTGTTATTTGAATATAAGTCAATTGATTTAAAAACCTTGGATTGCTGAATTTCTAATTATTTATCAAGCGGTAATCTTATCAATTTAATATTTTTAATTTAAAATTTTATTTTTTAATCTAATCTACTTTTATATAAATATTAATTTTTAATAATAAAAAAATGTATAACTTATATGTAAGACAATCAATGACATTATCTTTTTATTTTCATAAATTAGATAATAATTTAATAAAATAATTAATTTTAATTTTTAAAATATTTATATAAAAAATAAAATAATTGTTAGTATTTTATTAATTTAATCTGATTTCAAATTAATGTTTTTCAGAGTTCGAATTTTTTTTAAACATAAGTTTTTTCACCAAAGATTTACTAATTTTATAATCTCTTTATCTGTCAAATTATGATTAATCATGTTTACTTTACTGATACTGTGCAAATTAATTAAATTACGACTATTTTTAAAGTATAAAAACCTTACTTTTTAAGGACATACTTGTGTTAGCTTTGATTATATTTCTTACCTCTGTTTTAAACATTTTATTTAAACAATCAATATATTTATAATCAATTAAAGTATTTTATATAAGAAATTGTTTATTGTTTGAAATTACTTTTGTTGCTATAACAATTTTAAGCATTTGTTATTAAAAAATTTTAACTAGACATAACAAAGAAAAGTTTTTTAAACTTAATCTTTTATCAAATTATACAACAGATAAAAATATAAACGATCGAGCAAAATAATTGGCATAAGTTTAAAAAACTTATATAAAGTTTAAGGTTTGATAAAAAAATTTTGAAACTGAAATACAATAATTAAAAATAGATTTTCAAACTTTGTTTTAAAACAATTTATGAGTTTTTATTTATTAATAGTAATTTTAAATATATTTTTAGTTTAACTTTTGTAAAATTAGATTTAAATTATCATAGTTTGCCTAGATATTATATTCATTATGCTTAGTAATTATTTAATAATATAAAAACAAACTATACTTGCGTACAGATATCGAACATGCTTATTATATGTCTCATTTGCTATTTATGTTTTAAAAAGGTCTTTGAAATATATTGCGATAAAAGTTGAAAAATAGCAATTAAAGTCATAAGATAAGATTAAAAATTAAAAATTAAAATTTTTTTTAATTAGTGAATGTCATAACGTATGTAAACATTTAATCTTTTAAAAAGTTTTAATTTTTGAAAATTTATTTTAATTTTATAATAAGAATTTACTAGATATTTATGTCTATTTAAATATTTTATGTTTAAAAAAAGATAATTATATTTAATTTGCTATTCTTGACAATATTTAAAATTGATCTAGATTGTTTGATAAATCAGAGATTGTGAAGGTCAGCCGATTTAGGGGCAAACTAAAAAATCACTCAATTTAACCCAAATTAATTGAATTTAAGCCGTATTTAGCATAAATTTAGAGAAATTTTCTTAATTCTGGTCATAAGATTAAAAATAAAAGCAATTCAAGGGAGGAGAGTACTTTTTGCGGACCAAATTCTAAAAGGAGGGCGGGGGGGGAGGGGGTAAATGCCAATTTTTCTAAATTAGGGGATTTTGCTTGATCTTACCAACTTCTCAATCTCTGGATAAAATAGTTAATTTATTTTTATCGGTAATATAACAAGTATAATCTTATATCTAGCTTAAATATAAGTTAACTTTTACATTAAATAGGATTATTTTTTATGTACTCTAAGCAGAAATCAATTTCAAGTATTTCTTAACCAATTGGCTAAAACTCAGAAACTTTTAGCTGAGATGTAAATTGAATAATAAGTCAATGTTTTGCTTGAAGTTCACGTATAACATAATAGTATTAGTATCGCATATTAGAGTCAATGCAGAAGAATCCAGAAGAGGCAGAGAAGCAGAAGAGGATTAACCTGTGTTTCACTCTCTGAGCACATGATCTCGACTTTCTCAACAACTTTTAATAATTCTGTTTTATCTCTGTTTGAAAACCCACTAAAATATCAGTTCAGCAAAAATATTGAAGAATTTTCGTTTAAAATCATAATTCGAAACACTTTGAGATATAATATTTATTTGACTCTTGAGTAGAGTCACAGAATCATGATATTTGTTCTACTGAGGTGTGATTCCGAGTAATCTTTTCTATTGTGGTGTTTCCGATTAATTCATAATAAACACAATTATTTCACCGATTCTACAATTGATTCTTTTCTGTTATTCTAATAACTGGTAAGAATAAAGTTTTTAATTAATATTATTTTTATGCTTATAAGTTATGTACTTAAATATTTCTATATATAATTATTTTAGTTTCTATTATATACTTTAGATATAATAATATATTTAAGTTAATTATATTAACTTAAATTTGCATAAATTTTAAAAGAATTTATTTTATTGATATATTCATATAATATGACATTAATATCTGTTTTATATAATTTTTAAAGTTTATTTTTAGCATATAGCATTGAAAATGTCTAAATGTAATATGCTAAATTAAACAAACTAGAAATGTTTTGACAAGATTTATTAAAGTTAAAATTATAATTTTAAAATTAACAATAAATAAATATACGTTTTACATGTTATTTAAAATTATAATTAATTTTAAAAAATATAAATATAAGCCTCATATATATTTTGAATCAAAAATGTTATATGATTATTAATTTACTTATTAAATTAAGATGTTTAAAATAAAATTACTAATTAATTGCATTATCTTTTAGCTAGGTAACATAAAAGTAATGTTGTGTCCATTTTTAGAGGAAGAGATTGTATTCTCAATAAATACACCAAAAGATCTATTAAATGGAAAATCGAAGTCTAGTGTCGAAGAAGTTTTATTAGAGAAAATATGTGACGAATACAAGGCTAAGATGTTGGAGTATATGAAGTCCGTTCCGCACATTACGCCAACCCCTTTTGAATTAAGCCAAAGACACAATAAGATTAAACAATATTTCCTAAAACAATTGAAACAATTCAACAAAAACAACAATAACTTTGCCGTTAATGGATTGACCGATAGATTCGAAGACAAAACTGAGAATATATACAAACAATTGGTAAAAGAGAACCAAAATGAGTACCGAAAGTGTCAGTTAGGCTTCACTATTGGCTGGAAATGTAATGTCAATCAACCGAACTATTCGTTTGACAAAATCGACGATAGATTCTGACAATTACTGCAAATACAGAAGTTGTGGAACGACTGGAAATTGTTTTTCTATTGGAATCCGCGAAAAGTATTCTTTAATGAGAACTCATATTCACACCACTTGAACGCAACTACAAGTTTTCTAACTATTATTTAGATTTTTAAATATAAATTTGAAAATAAAAAATAATATTAATACTAAATAAAAATATTTAATAATAATAATAATTTTAACTAGGTAATTTTAAAATTATATTATTTATATTTCTAAGATTATTTTTGTTAATTATTCAAAATTGAAGTTTTGATTCAATATTAAAAATAAAATTTATGGTAAATTTCGACTAAAAGTCACATGCTCGTTGTGGAAAATTACACCAAATTGTGTTTAAGAGCAGCAAAGTTCACATCCTTTGAGATTGAAATTCTTGGTTTTTGAAGTTTGTGGACAGAGTTCTGACTAATTGACAATTGAGGCCCACTTATCGCCATTTATTATCTGATTGGAAATTTTCTCACCTTGAAACAAGCTAGATTTGCTAAAATTAATTTGGTAAAGTATAAATATCTTACTTGATATAATGGTAAAAAATGTTTGTGATATTATATGTAATAAGATAATTAATAATAGTTTTTTTTACAAGACATTAATACCTAGATCACCAATTAATTGATTTTACATTTTAAACTAGAAAATACATTAAAAATTATTTAGAATTTCATACATTAAATAGTTATAAAGAATATACTGTATAATCTGTAAACATTAACATGCTAGATAGTTCACTGTTTACAAATTATACAATATATTATTTATAACTTTTTAAGACTATCATACAATATATTAATGATAGATATAGATGTTTAAACATAAGTCGTTAAACTTATTTTGACAAGAAGCAATTGATTTATAAGTTATTATTATTATTATCGCTTCTAATTATGATTTATTAATATTCACTAAAATATTTGAAATATACTATAATTATTGTTATGCATACCCGCCCGAGTCGGGGGTATAGTTGAAGATATAATAGCTAATATACTATTTTGCTCAACATTTTAGAATTGTATTATTTGGATAAAATGGCAATTATTTCATTTAATTGTATTAATTAATAATTTAATTTAAGTTAAATAACCTTTTTTTAATTTTGACTAAAAAATATTTTTTAAATTCGATTGTTTTTGGCTTTTGGAAAAATAATTAAAAATCAATATTTTACACAATAACTAAGTGTGTATTTTTGCTAATATACGTATTTCTTAATTTTGATTATAGCATACTAAATTTTTATAGTTATATTATATAACTTATATAGTTAAGAAAATAAGTAGCTCAGTAAAAATTTATTAGTTGGAAATTGTATGACTAAAAACAATTTTTAAAAATTAAGTTTTTATATAACATAAATAGCATTAATATTTATTTTCTAACATTAATACATAATTTTTAAAATATATAAAACGATAATAAAAAAAAATAATGTGTTTTAACCTCAAATGGTGGCGTTTAAAAGTTTTTATAGCAAGCAAAAATATTAAACTGTAACTTACTTTTTTTTATTTAACTTATCTTACAAGTTAGTTTATTTTTGTTTATTAAAATTTGTAATTTTTAGTTTAATATTAATTATTAAAATACTAAAATCAACTAAATTGCAACTTTTATTTACTTAAAACTGTAAATAACAATAATAATAAATTAAAATCTTATCTTACTTAATTATCAATAATATCCGAATTTGAAGGGAAAAATGCAATGTGAAAAGGAATGCTTGGGTCAGTATAAACCGAGAACAAAAATCTTTTATTAGCATGCCAGTGGATTTAGTTAATAACCTAGCTATTCATTAGTTAGTAATTATTGTACTATTAGCAAGTCACAAGCTTTAAGTTAACTAATAGCAAGTTATGAGCTGTTAATAAGTTGCTAGTGTATACGTGACTGGTTAATAAGTTAAATTAGTTAGATCAAATGAGCTGTATTTAAGCCTATACAGTCAGTTTCAGAAATGTGTGACCAAAATCGAAGTAGTACAAAAATGCGCACTCCAGACCAACTCATTTTAC